>CAMOHE010054286.1:39197-49826 GCA_946598075.1 Artocarpus hirsutus | reverse complement strand
AAAGTAGACATTCTAAGCTTTCCAACGAGCTATCATGAGCCTAAATCGGAGTTATATTTTATTTTCTATGAATTTTTCAATTCTCGGGTTGGAAACTAGTAAACCTATCAGTGGTAGTATACCACCCGTCTACCTTAAGTAAACCACCCAATAACCCATGTGCTAATTGTAGATAGTGAACTCAACTTTGCTCACCTTCTAATCCCTGAATGTCTTACAACCTTTTCAAAACCATCCTAACTGATTTATGAATCTTATTAGAGATTAAAGTATACAGATTTACACTTAATTTATTTATGGATGTGGTTATGTTGTGCTTTAGTTTTAATTGTCTTTATGCATGACTTAGGATCAAAGGTGTGTGGAGCTAACGTTAATTAATTCTGAGATTAAAAGATTGTTAAGAAGCTTGAAAGGTAGGAATTCTATTACTCATCTTTTGTGAGGTTTTTATGGAATTTAAATTGATTGTTTTACCACAAGATATATATATCTATGTTGAACTGTTATTATATGAGAATCACATATGAAACTATGACATGGACTCGCCCTGTATTAATTAGAGAGGAACGTAATGAATTAACACATATTGTTATAAATTGAGAAGCATGGTTAGGAAAAATTAGCTCTGTAAATGAGATTTGCATATAAAGAAATGGTGAGATGTGAAGAGGGCGACGGTTACGTCCTTGGGCACAATTACCCTAAAAGGTAAAATAAGGGGAAAGTGATGACGCTTCCTTGGGTCGAAAGTCTCAAAACACACTATATAGAAATTGACGGGGTGAAGACTCGGGGCTTGATGTCCCCTCACCGGAATACCCTCGGAATGTCTGGAGGGTAGCCAAGCTCGCCCATTTGGTTTTGATAAGTAGAGTGTTACTTTATTTAATGTGGATACCTAAGAATAATGATGAATTGTAATATTTATATATATATATATATAAGTGTGTAACTTGGTAATGGTTAACAATGGTATTCACGAGATATGATCATAATAAACCTCATAATCTGGTATATGATGTAAATTAACTAACCATGCAGTTTTAATGTGGTAATGAATAAAACCTTAAGGTGAGTAATGTTTTTTCCTACTGAGTATGTTGTCGCTCATTCCCTTATATTTTTCTCTTTTCAGGACTTATTAAGTGTGAGATGATTACAAAAAAAATAGTTGAGGAAGCCATGTAATTATATTACGTTGAGATGGCTTCGAATGCAAAGAATGATCTTCATGATAATGTAAGCATCGATTGTTAATTTATGTGACTGTATTAAAATTTGTTGAGGGTTGAAATGATGATGATGACAGTTGTATATTATTAAAATTTAAAATGCTACATTAAACTGTGGTTTATTTATTTGTTTATGTTTTATTTTTAATTTGAGAGTTTCTATTCAAGTCCCGAACAAATTACTTTGATGTTTTATCTTTATTTTTTATTTTTATTTTTATTTTATTTATTTAAAAACTGTGAACCCCTATATAGGGGCGTTACAGCTCAAGATCAATCATCAATATATAGCCCCTTTTCAAGGGTAGAGATTAAAGTGAGATAACCCTTATTTTTAGGGACTAAATTTAAAATTAATTCACATAATAATGTTTCTTAACGAGGTATAAAAGGGAAAATTTAAAAAAAGGAGTTAAGAAAATTTGAAATTAAGTGAATGACTTCTTTTTTTTTGGCATAAAAAAAAGGTTTTTTTCTAAGCACCGAAATTGTCCTAACTTTTTTCACAGAAAAGAGAAAAAGGACTGCATCGCAGGGAGGAATCTAACTATGGTAAAAACAAAAAAAACTGAAACCGTTTTGATGCCCAAAAAATTAATTTTTTGATTAAAAAAAATAAAAAAAAAAGAAGACATTTGTCAAAATAAAATTTTGACCGGAGTACTTATCAACATGCCCCGCTATAAAAAACAAGGGAAATAGAAAACACAAATAAGCTGGCCAACAAGGACAAACAAAACCCTAGCTGTTAAACCCCAAAATTCCAATTCACTTATCCTTTGTTGCACTAGCAGAGAGTCCCTATTCCCCTTCCTCGGCAACGATTTTCCTCGTTTCTGGACTTTTCTTCTGCAACACCGAGAAATGGTGTGGTTTCAGTGCGAGGATTGTGGAGACAATCTGAAGAAACCAAAATTGCCCAATCACTTCAAAATTTGCTCCGCTACCAAGGTAAATTCCTACTCAGGCTTTGTTTGGTTTCCTAGAAAATGTCGGGACATGAAAATCCAAATAGCGAAAGCTTTGTCCTTTCCAAGAAGAGTTACCTAACTTTGTTCCTTTCGGGATTCTATTTTCCTCCTATTTCTCGGCAACCAAGCAGAAGGTTTTTCTAGGGTTTTTTTATCTCTTGAATTTTATGCTGACTGGTTCAGTTTCTGTTTTGCTTCCGATGAACAGTTGTCGTGTATTGACTGCGGAGAGATTTTCAGGCAGGAAAGCGTGCAAGGTCACACGCAATGTATTACCGAGATGGTACGTTGTCTAATTTAGTGGTTTTAATTGTGATTAACAAACTAAAGCAATCAATTACTTTCTCTAATTTCCCTTAACCAAAAAGTATCATTTTTTTTTTCCTTAGGCGAGAGGTAATAATGATAAACTTTTTAGAAATATTGATCTTGATTTTTATCTTATACGCATTGGAACTATATATGTTACTTAGTTTTGGGCAGAGGGAGGATTTTCCTGTGATTCCGTGCTAATGTTTTTTAGTGTTGTTCACTTCCTTCGTAATCTCTGTATCAAACTGTTTTGATTAGCTAACAGCATTGTTTGATCATGGAATGATAATCCTTTTCTTTAAGGAAAAATATGGTCCCAAGGGCCAAGGGAAAGCTTTGAATGGTGCAAGTGCCAAGCCCAACAAGGACGTGAAGCAGCAACCTGATTTTGATATAACTGTTGGCTTGTCTGAACGCCCTCCGTGGTTTTGTAGGTATGTTAGGAGCTTTTCATTCCAATTTGTTGTAGTCATGAACTTTGTGGTACGATAAGCGTTTTGTGTTATGAATCAAAGATACTATCTGATGTAGGAATGCAACATGAAAGAGTGGGAGAAGAATTAGTTTACATTGATCTAGTGATATTGGCACCTAAAATCCCCTTACAGTATTTGTGTAATACTATTTAGCTCATCCATAAGTGTTTTTGCTTTGTAACTGGGATCTGAGTGTTTTTGGTGTTATGTCTGTGTTTTTCCAGTCTTTGCAATAACAAGGCTACCAGTAGGCAGACTCTGCTTCTCCATGCAGAAGGAAAGAAGCACAAAGCCAAAGCCCGAGCTATACATGCTGCGAAGCAACAACCGAAGCAGACGGAAGAATCTGCTCCAGATACAAAGCTTCCATCTGAAAACCCTCTGGAAGGTGAATTGCTTGACAAGAAAGATGGGGACGAACCTAAAGCGCTGGACGTTTCCAAAGTTGAGTCTGGGCATAAAGATTTTGAAGAAAGTAATGGAAATTTATCATCAAAGAAAAAGAGGAAACTTGAGAGATCGGATGATGATAGTTTGAGTAAAAAAATGAAGGAAAGTACAGTTGGTGAACAAGGCAATGTTGAAGTTATTCAGGGTGGAAAGACAGAAGCGGGGAACAAAGATAGTTCAACAAAGCAAGATAAGTTGTTAAAGTCCGAACCTGCCGATGAAGAAACCAAGAAGATAAATTGGAAGAAGTTGATCACATCAGCCTTGAAATCTGTATGTATCCTCCTATATCACTTATGTTCATGATTTTACTTTAGAGGCGCGTTTACTTGGTATCAATGGGAAAGGGAAAGCAAGGGGTGATTTTTTCTCTGTTTAATAATATGTCTACTTACAAAGTTAGTAATCAGAGTTTTGTGGGCTCCATACACTTTAGGGAATGAGGAAAGAGAATGTCAATTCTGGCATCCCCTTGATATTGATTTCCCATCAAAGGAAATAAATGCCAGATTTGCTTAAACACCCAAATTTACATATTCTAATCCAATGATTATTTAATTATGTGAAAGGATATCTTAGTAATTATATTGATAAGAATATCATCCTAAGTTTAATACACTAGAAATAGAATTAGATTGTTCCCTATTACACCATATAATAGATAAGTAAAAACTAGAAAGGAAATGAATGGTCCTCATTCTTGTTACTTTACATTTCAATCCGTCATCTTTTCTATTACATTCTTTTAACAAATCATGCTTATTACAAGATTTAAAAAAAAAAATTCTAAATGAGAAAAAAAAGGGCTTGCTATGTACACCAAACGAAAGCTGTGTGAAAGAATGTCCTACCTTCCGCACCCTAGACTGGAAAAAGCAAAACTTACTTTAATCCCTTCTTCACTTTTGACTTCTTTGTATTTCTTTATAGTCTGTTACAATGTATCCATTGATGTATACTTTTCCTAATCTGTTTTTGTATATTGGCTTAGAGTCCTGAGGGGGTTTTGAAGATGAAGAAACTGAGAAAACTTGTTCTCAAGGCTCTTCGAGAATCTTGCAGAGCAGGTGAAGAAGATCAATTCAGAAATACCCTTGAGCACAAGGTTTGCCCGTCCCATGCTTTCCTAGTTTTGCAAATCACTATCTTTTGTTAGTGATCAAAGATGTGAACTGAACTTCTTCCAGAGACTGTTTGTGTTAATTAGGTCTATTGTTTGTTGCAGATCAATTCAAGCTCCAGATTTACGGTCGAGAACAAGTATGTTCGTCTGGTGGCCAAAGATTAAAACTAGCATTCTTTCGGAGACAAATTTTACCTATATGCTCCTTTAGGCCTTCTTTGATCACTAAGTTAATGGGAGTCAAGTTGAGGTTTTTCTCTTTGTATTGTCAAAAGAGTCGGCAGTCTGGGGACAGACTTGGAGCTAAACTATGATTCATGAGGACAATTATGTGTCCTATAACTTGTACTCTATGAGAGAAATTTTGACCCTTTATTTTTTTTAAAGAATGATAATCTTCTTGTAGACAAGCCATTATCACTACCTCTGAGTGATCAAAGAAGGAACCCTTACATTTCTTGGGATTCTGTACAAAGCTCAAATTAAATTTGGGACTTTGCATAAGAAAAAAAAAGAGTTCCTGCAAAAAAAAAAAAAAAACAAATGAAAATAGAGAAGTGAACGCCATTCTCAGTAGTCGTGACTCGTGAGGGCATAGAGAGCAAGGTAATTGTTGGGATAAACCAAAACAATCAGCAAGTTCCTTTTGAAATTTTGTGCAAAAGATCTTACAGTGCATTTGGAAACATAATTCGAATCAAAGATTTAAATTGAAAATATTGTAGCAATTTAAATTTTATGAGAGAAAGCACTGTAACGGAATTGGTTTGAATAAAAAATTAGTTTCAACTGGTGATTTCAAACCTACGCATATTAATTTGGTTTCTTAATAATGTGTGAAAAGGAAAAAGTGCTATCCGATGAGCATGAACACCAATAGGGTGGCAATTCCTGTTAATGAGTCGCGTTTGTGTTAATCCCTTTATTAATTTTATCAAAAAAATCAACCCAAGCACAATTTATTTATCAAATATATCAAAAGATGTCAACCCAAACACAACCTATTTAATAATTGTGTCAACCTGCATAACCCTTTTAAATTTAAATTTATAGACTGAATAAATAATTGATATAATTATAACTTATTTAACATAATTATGAAACATATAATAGATTTATTGATCAATTTATCATTTAATTCTAAATTACCTATAGATTTTAAAATTCATAATATTTACATTTAATAAAAGCAAGTAAAATTTCTTTATGCATTATATAAACTGTTATATTATATCATATATAATTAAGTTTCAAATTATACATGCAGTTAATCGTGTTATTTCATATAAATCATGTTAGGATGGTAAATTCTAACCCAACCCAACCCATTTAATAATCGTGTTAATCATGCCAACTTGTTATTAGCGTAAACTCATTTATAATAAACGCAAACCCTCTAACTTTGTATGAGTTTTGTATCGTGTTATCGTGTTATGAATTAAATTACCACCCTAAACACTGAATTATAGTTTAGAACAACACTAGATAACAGAGGACGGACCGGTAGACGAATCATCAATGGCATCACAATGTTATTACAATTCAGTAGGATATTCGTATACATTTTTTTATCCTAACAACCTCGACTTTTTCTTTAAATTACACAAAACGACAACTTTAACCAAGAGAAATTCTCTTACATAATTTGTTTATATATATATATATATCTGCCATAAAATTTATAGGAAGAAAAAAAGATAAACTTGGAATTGTCTTTCCATCATTGAAGCTTTTTGTATGCACGCCTCACTTGTTGGCAACTATCTTGGCTTTACATTTTTTTCCTCCTAGCATCGTGTCTCTACATTGTCTCCTCCAAATTCCAGTACAACTCTGCTTTCTTTTATAAAAAAAAAAAAAAAGTGCTTTCGAAGCAAAATGGGATCTGATTGATAAATAAGCTAGAATAGCAGAATAAGGGCGATGATCAACATTGCCACAGAAAGAGCTAGTGCCTGCAACCATGTGTATTTCATATCAATTAAGAGTCTTAAATGACCGATTAGTGCAAAAATAAGTGCAAACTAAGCAGTCTAGCATCGATAAGAGACTACAGAATGTATGCTAATAGGGAGTTACAGCAATTGCAGAGGCCGCTAGTCCTGCTCGCTCCCGGGGATCCTTGCGATAGTGATTACTGAAGTACAGAAATGTGCCGTAGTACCACATAAGCGGGAACACAAAGCCCAATAGAAAACTGCCATGAAAGAAATAAGCATGAGAGAAAAGGAAAAAGGGATGCGGGTTGATCGTTTACCATTTCTCTTTCTTAAAACCTTATGCTATTAGGAGGTGGGCTAACAGTATTTTTATACTCAAACAACCCCACTCAAGCGCGAGTTTGATGGGTGATATTACAGGCAAATATTAATTGGACAAGGCTACACGCAATGACAATTTTTGGAGAGTGCATTCATGTTAATTTTTCAGTTCTTCAAAAAACTTAAGTTAATAGGGGGTGAGTAAAAAAAAAAATAGGGAGAGATATCGGATACTCACGAAAACCATCCTACTCCACAGCCAAAGCAAGGGAGGGGTTTGTCGTAAATCCCACTCTGGAAGTCCTCAACATCTCTGATAAGAGTATATTTGCCCTTGTCCCGGTCTGCACTGTCTGTTGCTTGCCCTACCATCACCATAATAACTCTCACTTGTCTGGATAACACTCGATAAAGCAGACCAAGTTGCTATAAAGACCTTGTTTGCTAATTAAATATAGGAGTTTACAAGTTACCATATTTATAAAAATTTATACTAGCCAATAATATCTTGAAGTTTCTTTAGATTGTACATATGTTAAAATAAAATAATTGAATAGAAGCACGCAAAAATATGTATTAAATCAATTAAAAGGACCAAAAAGAAAAGAAAAGAAAAGAAAAGAAAGTCTCTCATAAGTGTTGTGTGTAAAGCAGAAAATAACATTGGTTGAGCATTCGGGCAAATCCAACTTAATACAGACGAGAAAACAGTGGGATGTAAACAGCAATATATGGACATAATTTGTGATGAAATAATCACTTCAACTAGAAGCATATTTTGTAGTGCAAAGATTATGAAATTGGAGGTCATAGATAAATAAAAAAAAGGTCCGTTATGGAGTTGTTCTATGCCCGAATGGGTTCACTACCTTTAAATGTGGAATAATATCGAGCCGATGGCCTCAAGAGATCAAGATGCTTATCGGAGACGGATGTCACCAATTCAACCCCGTTTCTCAGTCCCTCTGCCTCCTCAACATTAAGATCTGCTACACCAATAAATCTTAGTTGAGAGTTAAAGGAAGTATATGAGGACTTAACCGATGCAGTTTTGTTTATTAGACATTTTGTATGCAAACTCATCATTCATGTTATAAAGGGCTGGTAAAGGGTATTCATGCCAACTCATGTTGCTCTAAAGTTCAAATATTTTGACAGCACAAAACTGCTACATATAACGAAAATGAATCATCTATATTAGCTAAGAAAAAGATTTTACTTTGATCCATCTGTTCTGAAGCAGATGTCTTTGGTGGGTCAAGGTTCTCGCTTCCGTCTTCCTCCCACCTCAGTTACCTGTTCCATGAAATTAAAACGGTATTTCATGTCTAATCTGTACTGAAAATCACTTGTACTCATAATTTCTACAAGTCATTCGGTTCACCTAGCTGCTACAGAAATCAGAGAAAAACAAATGAAAATGGACAAAAAAAAAAAAAAAAAAAGGAATGTTACAGAATATGAGGTTACGAAAGTTTTAAACACAGACCTATTCGTCCGCATGGTTCTGACTATTGTGACTTACAATTCAGCAGAAAAACACATCGGCAAAAAAAATATATATGTAAATAATTGTTCTTAAATAACAAACATGAATAATAACAAAGGATAAATGGCCTCAAGCCCTCAACAAGCAACTTAATTGCTCTCCAGCCCAAGAGAAAAGAACCAAACGAGGATTTCTTAAAAAGTTTTCCCATTTGGGAAACGTTCTGAATGTTCGTAAAATCAACCTTTTTGCTCTCAAATTCCTTCCATTCTCCTAAATGATTCAACCAAAAAAAAAAAACCTCAAACTACTGAATAATAATTCATAAACATCTAGCTGGCAATTCCACCTGAGTCCACAAGCTACTGAACAATAATTCATAAATATGGAAACACAGGAGAACAATTAAGACAAATCAGTGAATACCCATCAAAAGTTAACCATGGATTTAGCCAAAACACAATGGAGAAACAATATATATACATATATATTTATATACTTTCAAATATCATCTGTATTCGACCAGTTTCTCGGATACTAAAGAAGCGGTGAAAAGGGATGCAACATCAAAACAGCTAATGTTAAATTAAATATAAATTGTAAATTAGAAAGAGGGAAGAACTTGCCTGTGCTTTGCAAACCGAAATTCTCTTATTTCTCTAAACAGATCGGAAATGGTAGCAGAAGAAGCTAAAAGAGTAGTCTTTTGTTATTAAGAGGTGTTTGACGTTGTAAGCTGAGTTCTTCTTCAGCATCAAACAAGAGAAAGCTGAAAAAAATTGACCTATTTTTCTTTTCTTTCCATAAATAATTATGAGAAAAAAAATAAGAAAATGTTTTTGTGCTTGTCAAACTAACTCTTCCTTTTCAGCGTTTCCCAAAGCTTCATTGGCTGGTGATGAAAAGACAACTATAGCCTTTGTTTGAGTCTGTTTTTTCTGCAAGCTCACCAAATCCTATTTGCTACTCTTCCACTAGAATTGACAATTCATTTTCTTTTTTTATTTTTATTTTTTGCTAAAAACTATGAGAACTTTTCCTGTCTTTATTGCCCTTTTCTTCATTGACGACTTCTTGCCGGCAAATGCAATTATTTATTAGACCAATTTCAAGTTTTCAATAATTTCAACATTTTGGATTGATACCTAATCCAAGTATGGGAGATTTTTGTGATATGATAAGAAAAAAATTTTCTATTTTTGTGACAATTTTGAATCATTTTATTTTAAGCAAGTTTAGTTTAATCTACATTTTTTAAGTTTCATTGAATTTTTATATGTATTTTTTAAAGCAATTGTTACATGTTTTTAATTTAATATGTCTATGACGTGATCTAATAATTAAAAACCATATTCTTGTTATGAATAGTATTATGATGGATGTCCATAACCCCCAAACTCTTCAAGTCTCATAACCCTCAAAGCTTCACAAATTCCATAACCTCTATTTGTTACAATTTATTCATAGTTATTTTCTCCATTTACAACACCATTAAGCCTATTGTAACATATGGGCATCTTTAGCCTATAAATAAAGGCTTTGAGAGGCATGTAAAAGAGTAGAAGAAAAAAAAAATAGATATCATTCTCTCATTCTCTTGTGTTCTTCTTTAGTTCTTCTTTACTTCTATACTATATTCTCTTGTCTTGTTCTTTTTATTTTATAACACGTTATCAGCACGAAAAAAGTGAGAGTCATCGCTAATAAATACATTGTTCACAAGAGCATACAAACTTTGGAAAGCGGAGGCTCTTTTTCATAAAAAAGTATTTACCATGGCAAATCTTACCAAGTTGGAATTTGTAGCCCTTGATATTACGGGCAAGAACTATCTAGTATGGATACTTGATGCTGAAATTCATTTGGATGCTATGGGTCTTGGAGACACAATCAAAGAAGGAAATCAAGAATCATTACAAAACCACGCCAAAGCAATGATTTTCCTTCGACACCATCTCCATGAAGGATTAAAAACTGAATATCTTACTGTAAAAGATCCACTTGACCTTTGGAAAAATTTGAAAGAAAGATATGACCACCAAAAAACTGTTATTCTTCCAAAAGCTCGTTATGATTGGATGCATTTGCGATTGCAAGATTTTAAATCAGTAAGCGAGTATAACTCTGCAATATTTAAAATTAGTTCTCAATTAAAATTATGCGGAGAAAATATTACTGATGAAGATATGCTAGAGAAAACATTCTCTACTTTTCATGCCTCAAATGTGCTCCTACAGCAGCAATATCGAGAAAAAGGCTTTAAAAAATACTCTGAGCTGATTTCATGCCTTCTTGTGGCTGAACAAAATAAT
>CAMOHE010054286.1:0-38686 GCA_946598075.1 Artocarpus hirsutus | reverse complement strand
CTTCGAAGAAAGAAGCTCCAACAACACTATACGAAGATAATGCTGCTTGCATAGCTCAGTTAAAAGGAGGATACATCAAAGGAGATAGAACAAAACACATTTCACCAAAATTCTTTTTCACCCATGATCTTGACAAAAATGGTGATATTGATGTTCAACAAATTCGTTCAACAGATAATCTGGCAGATTTATTCACAAAGGCATTACCGATTGCAACATTTGAAAGATTAGTACATAATATTGGAATGCGTCGGTTTAGAGATCTAAAGTGATGTTTCCATGAGGGGGAGGAAATACACGCTGTACTTTTTTTTCCTTGATTTAGGTTTTGTCCCACTGGGTTTTCCTAACAAGGTTTTTAATGAGGCAGCTCTTTTAGCGTATTATACAAGAATAATGTACTCTTTTTTTTTCCTATTAAGGTTTTAATGAGGCATATTCTTGATAATGGACATCCAAGGGGGAGTGTTATGAATAGTATTATGATGGATGTCCATAACCCCCAAACTCTTCAAGTCTCATAACCCCCAAAGCTTCACAAATTTCATAACCTCGATTTGTTACAATTTATTCATAGTTATTTTCTCCATTTACAACACCATTAAGCCTATTGTAACATATGGGCATCTTTAGCCTATAAATAAAGGCTTTGAGAGGCATGTAAAAGTGTAGAAGAAAAAAAAAATAGATATCATTCTCTCATTCTCTTGTGTTCTTCTTTAGTTCTTCTTTACTTCTATACTATATTCTCTTGTCTTGTTCTTTTTATTTTATAACAGACCTTTTAATTTAAGATTTTTGTAGAAGCCACCTAATACTTAAATCATTGACCACGAATATGGCTGGGTGTTATTTAAATTTTACAGTTGGTTTTACACCTTCCCTGCCCGTAAAGCATTTTCCTCTAATCGCTCTCTAGTATTCTCATTTTCTTCTTATTTGAATCAAACTTAAAACGACACGAAGTTTGTGGATAATACTAAAAATGCTTATATAATTAACACGTGTTGACCCAGCAAATGCTAAGTCAAGCCATAACATGAAGCCGCCCCACGTGACCACAAACATGAATTATCAGACACCATTGACTTGCCACCTCCAAATTAAGCTACATTTAAGTTTTAAATTACACAAATTCACTTTTAATTTTACTTGTAGATCTTAGTCTTGTTTTAAAAAAAAATCATTTAAAGGGCATGCTTCCCCCTCCTTTTTTTAGTCTTATGCTGGATTCTTCTTTCTTTTTTTTTTTTTTTTGGTAGTGTAAAGACTTTTGAGTCTTGACCCTCTGTATTTCTTCTTAATAATCTCTTTTTGTTTTTCTCAAGGATGGTTCCATTAGCAACTTAATCAATACGTTTTCATTTTCCATATATATATATGGCACACAAAACATATTGTGTGTAGTCTATTTGAAGTAATTATAACCTTCCCTATTTCGCACGTCACTCTTCAGAAAAGAGTCCGACGAGAGGGAATCAACTGGAGAAGGTGTCTCTGCATTTAATCATGTATAATAATGTATGTAAATCAAAATATTTACAATTAAGTATTGCCTTTTCTGCTAAAAATATCACGCAAAACCATGTGTATATAATTGACGAGTGAGTAACCCCAAAGATGTGGGCAAAATGAGTTCTATGGTACACAAATTTCCTGCTATATTATGATTTGATGGACTATTAGACAATGACCCATGGCCATGGGGGCTCTCTTGATGGATTTGCATGATCTCTTTGTTGACTACTATTGGTTTTATGTCACTCTCCATCATCTACATATCCTCACAAATTCAAACAAAATATGTGGACAAATCTTTGGTTATTTGGGTGTTAAGCACTAAAAAGAAACAAACAAATTTTTGAATGTAACCATTGATTGAGGAATTCTAAGCACCCCCAAAGATTTTAAAATCAAGTGATTTTTTTTTTTTTAACTTGGATGTACAACTTTTTTGTGACTTATGGATAAAGGGATTCCAATTTTTCATCTTCACGTGAAATTGAGTGTGGTTTTACTGCTAGTTCATGCTTGCAATTATAGATCTACAACTTTTAAGTTACACAATATCATAATTCTTTTGATTTTATTTCATGTTTATACGGTAAAATACAATTTTTTTTTCCTCGGTGAAGAAATGAGATTTTTTCTCCCTCAAACATAGAGATAGAGAATATTTTAAACTCAAGGCCTTATGTGTCCTGAGCTATGCGATTTTACACACGAAACCTTGTTTTCTTTAGACACAATGAAGTTGTGAAATTTTCTTTCCATGATCTAAATTATTCCCTAGTTGGTATTTGCGCCCACAAATTGTTCAGCTCAACTTAACTCCTTGTCCAATTTCTGCTCATTTTCTGCGAAAATATTTTTTCCTTACATGATCCTAATCTTCATTTTTATTTTATTTTTTACATCCATGATTGCTAAATTTTAGTCACCATCGTTGTCTACTGCTTTCTTCTTTTGACTCATAAAAATCAATTGTTATCGTCCCTTTAAGAAAAAAGATGTTATGACATTACTTGCTTGTGATGTCGCGCGACTTAAAAGCTAAATGAATCATACAAATGGACCATTCGATTTTAATCAGGTGCTCTAATAATTATACCTCATGTTAAGTTGGAGGATGTGATTATTGCCCTGATGATTATTTACTTTACCCAAAAACAACACAGAGATTGAGGTTAGAAAAAACACATACAATAATGAGGTGTGTAATTTTATTTGTAATTTTAACGTAACTTTCATATTAAATGGTAAAACATATTAAAGTTCAAGTATTCTTATTTTTTGCTTTTTGCCACAATTTTATTATTCTCGGTAGTATACAACTTAAGGGTTTAATTCTTAACAATTTATTTGTAACACAAAAAATAAAAACCTATTTTTAAGAGAGAGTTTTTCACATGAAGACTATGACAGAGGCTAGCAGTAGGAGGAAAACTTAGAAGAAAGTCTTCATATACGGTGTAGTTCCAGGAAGGAGGTGGTTGGAGAACTTGTCATGAAAATGGGCACGTCTTTTTTGTCTTTTTGGTTCAATGAATTTTGGTCAAAGAAAGATAAGGGAAAGGACAACACGCAAACGTCTTTAAAGGGGCAAAATCTTCTCAACATTCCATTTGCGTGGGAGGTGTGATCAAATTCGGAGTGGGCCCTTTTGATGTGAGAATGCCGTAAGAAAGGTATTTGATAGGACGCCTGTGGAAAATATATATACATATTTCCAAGTTAGGAGGCCATGTGGGCTCAATACGACTTTGACACTTCACCAACGATATCTTTTTCTTTGATTTGATTTTTATTTTTAAGTTGTTCTAGCGAAACATGCTTGTTTGATTCTAAACTTCTATTCACTTCTTCCTTGTAAAGTCGATCAAACATAGTGTTGCTGATTAACCTTAATTAATTATGTACTGATGTAGTAGGCACAAAAGAGTGCTAAAGCAAACAGGCACGCAACGCGGGCCTAATTAAAATAGACGATTGTGCTTTTTGATAGCCACGGTCGGAATCATCCTTTCAATAGCACGTGCTGCAGTGTTTTCAATTTCAACACTCAATTCTAATTTTGGTTCCCTCTAAAGAATAAGATGATATATATGTTTTAAGTTTAAAAATTATAATATGTAAAAATTTTATATTGTAACAATATTTTGTTCTTTACGATAAATGCTAAAAATTTTACACTACTTATAATTGTAACTGATAGGTTTAAACTGATGTTTCAAACACCGTATTTGTATCTTTTTCCCTTCTAAGCAGAACTATTAGGCACAGAATTACACAAGTTGGGCTGGAACAAGAGTCAAATTGGGCTATCATCGGTTGGCAGAGAATGTTCTGTTTCTAACACACATCAAGCAAAATAATGTTTGTTCACATACACGGTTATAGCGCATGTGACTGTTTTTGGTGCCATGCAACATTCGTCTCCTAAAATATATGAGAAATTTTGATGAAATGTCCTCCGTTTTGTCAAGTGTTTCGATAACTTCCGACGCGATACTTGGGCAAGATAGTCACTGATTACTTAAAATTTGGGCTGTAACTCAGTTGGAGTGTACAATATATTTTATTTTATTTCAAACGAATTCATTTCGTTGTTATGCAAAATTTAAAGCAGTTTCATAACATTGCGATATTTAACCCCTCTAATATTTCACCATGATAAGATAAAAAGAAAATGGAAAATGAACAAAAGAAGAAAATAATTAAACCATTTAAAAAACAATTAAACACGACAACTGATGACTTAATAGATCATAGTGAATCCCAATTTGACATAAAATAGTTCACCGGTAGCTTCTATAGGAAGGGCTGTACATACAGCTCTCGGCGTACTTCACCAGATCTTTAGGCTGGGGTCGGCGAGTGGCCAAACCTACAAAAGCGCAAAAAAAAAAATCCTTTTTTACTTTATACATAACAACTAATATTTTTATTTTTACTTCTAGGGGGAAGAAGACTTACCAAGTTCATAAGCTTTAGCAGCTACATTAGCAGCAATGTGGGCTGAGATCTTTCTGATGTTAGCAAACGGAGGGTATATCAGTCCCTTGTCGAAGTTCTCCTGTGTTACCTGCGCTGCCAATGCTTCCGCTGCTCCAACAAAACAGAACACGGCGAACGAAGTTAATGAGTTATCATGGAACCAAAACCTCTGAAAAGATCAACTATCGTAATTTGTTCTCCTTTTAATCAAAGTCGTCAAAAATAACCGTAAACTTACAAGCTGCCAGAAGCATCTCATCGTGAACACGGATGGTACCGGACATTAATAAACCCAGGCCAAATCCAGGAAAGATGTACGCATTGTTTGCCTGAACAAAAGCAAAAATAATGATTATTTGATGTTAGTCCACCGCATCTCATACATAGAAAACGCTTAAATAATTCTACACGGTACAGACCTGGCCAGGCACGAAAACCTTTCCCTCGTATTCAACAGGTGGAAATGGGCTTCCACTGGCAAAAATAGCGCGACCCTGGAAGCAAAGCGGATTAAAAAAAAAACTCGAGTCGTTATAGGTTATGAGCTTTTAATGAAATGATACAGAAGGCATCGAAATTGTGATTTTTGGTATTTACCTTACTCCAGGTATATGCTTCTTCGGCAGTACATTCAGACTGTGACGTTGGGTTGGAAAGAGCTAGAATAATTGGTTTCTACAAATAGTTTGAAACAATCATTAGGGTTAACTTCTCAGTGTACACATGAAACTCATCGACTTTTAGAAGTCTACGGATAAAAGGATGAAATACCTCATTGATGGTGGCCATAGCCTCGACCACTTCCTGGGTAAATTGCCTTCCTACTCCAGATGTCCCGATTAACACTGTCGGCTTGATTACCTGACAGAATAAAACATGAAAATAAAGGCAATTAGAAACGTTATCTGGATGCGACCAGAGAGAGAGAGAGAGAGAGAGAGAGAGAGATTTCATACATTGATAGCATCTACAAGGTTCTTAATCGGTTCATGTTCATGAGCCCAGGGCTTCTTGAAATGTTGAAGCAATTCCAGACGAGAACTGACAATCAATCCCTGCAAAAAGACTTCTGTCAAAACTTTAATGATGCAAAAGAGATAATTCATACAGCAAAAGGGCAAGAACAGTTTTCACAACCTTTGAGTCTACAAGCCAAATCTTTTTACGGGCCTCTTCCAGTGGCGTATTTGTCTGCACAGCAAATAGGACGTAACTTATATATGTGTTTAATATTTTATCATATTAATCGATGCTTTCTAATATAATTCAACAGATGCAAAAGAAACTGAGGAAATAATCGTATTAGCTAATAACCTTTTTTGCAATCTCGAGGGCTATAAGTTCTGCTATGCCAGTGCCAGCCTGTAACCAAATTAAACCATAAGAACAAAGTGGCAGCAGATAATCTAATTACAATTACAAGATCGTGGAAGGTCTCTGAAAATATGGAAATGAAGAATTTTAATCCTTTTTTTTCTTCTGGCATATTCACCAACTTTAAAAAAATCCAGAATATATTACAGTTTAATATACTTGTTGGGAAAGAAAGCAGATTAAAATTCTTTGCCACGAAATATAAAATGACCCACCTCTCCAGCACCAAGGAATAAAAACTTATGGTCCGATAAGGTTCCTCCAACTAACTTCAGAGATGCAACAAGACCTGCAAGGACCACAGATGCTGTCCCCTGCAAGAATGTGATTACATACAAGTCAGCCATGTTAATATATATGAATATATTCCGTTGCCAACACATCAGGATCAAAGAATTGAAAGTAGAAGTATCTACCTGAATGTCATCATTAAATACAAGGTGTGTTGTTCCGTATTTCGCAAGCAGATCAAAAGCATTGTGATTGGCAAAGTCTTCAAACTGCAAAGTAAGGTGAATTGATTTAGACAATAGAAAAACTACAAGAAAATACATAATTTTAGTCCAAATATCTGGCCAACTAGTTTAACAAAGCCTTTGTAGTAACCATATACCTGAACGAGAATTTTCTCCCCATAGATCTGCTTGACGGCTGACATGAATTCATGTAAAAGCTCAGAATATTCCTGTTGCGGGAAAGGGAAGTAAGCAAACTAACTTCAGTACCACATAACAAGATAAATCATCTCAATGCCATAGATGAACATCAGCTGAATTGAGCACAAAAAATTAACCTGCCCAGTGGCTCTCCTCTGCCTTAGTCCTATGTAGAACTCATCATTCAACAGCTCCTCATTATTTGTACCCACATCAATGGTTACAGGCAAGCACTGAAACAACCAAAATATAATAAGTAACAAGAAAGAGAGACAATTGAATCATAAAAGACCAATTAGAGCAACTAATCTGAACTTTAACATCTATGCAGTCTCTTATTTATACGAATAGTTTTCTCCCTTTCTATTTATTTACACTGAACGTTGTAATGAATAATTCAAAAGAAAGAATCGCATTGCTTTGTTTTTCGGATACATATGATTTTTGAACCGGGCATAGCAATAACAAGCAGAGTGGATCAAGTTGAAACTTACTGCCGAAGGTCGTACACCTCCAAGTGCTGTATACAAGGAAAGCTTTCCAACAGGAATCCCCATTCCCTGAAGAATATATAAACATTGCCATCGGCTAACTCAGTTATGCAGGTGAGAGGGAGAACTTGAATAAATGAAGGGAAGAAGAAAAAATACACCAAGACCCAAGCTCAATACCTAATACTTGAAAACAGAGATATTTAAGTAGAAAATCATAAACAAAGCATTTGCAAGAAAAATGTCCAACAATTCACCTGACAGCCCAAATCTCCAAGCCCCAGAATACGCTCCCCGTCAGTTACAACAATGACTTGGATATTCTTCTCAGGCCAGTTCCTCAAAACCTCAAGAATCTTCCCCCTAAACAAAACAAAAAGAAGAAAGAATTGTTTCTCAGCTTATGAACAAAATAAATGCAAATTGCAAATTATACCCTGGAAATGGTATTTGATCAGGAAAAAGAACCAAAAACAAGATCCTTAGAATTAACCAGTAACACAGAGAACTAGAAAGAGGCACGATGGTACATACTTCTCTCTCAAACTAATATAAAGACCCTGAGGGCGCATAAAAATGCTCCCATATTTCTGGCAAGCTTCACCAACAGTTGGGGTATAGACAATTGGGAGTAACTCTTCAACATGGTCAATTAGAAGTTTGTAAAACAACTTTTGATTTCTCTCCTGAAAAGCATTAATATAATTAACTATTTTTACTAGTATCATCTGCTGAAAAAAATGCACACTACCAATCTTCGAGCTCAAAATTAAAACGAATCATTTAGATGGCTACCTGAAGATCCATCATGGCCATGTACTTCTGCAGTGGCAATTGATATTGACGAATATTGTGCATCATTTTCTTCACCTGCAAGTAAAGGGAGCATAAATTTCAACTTCCACCATCCAAATAACATTTCTCTTCGTTACATCCATGACAAATTTATTCAAGAAGTGAGAGCTAAAATCTAAAGCTGGGGAGAAACCTGAAGCTCCTGTGAAACCACCGTTGGAGGTAGAAGACCACGCAAGTAGTGTGCGTCTCTCTCTTTATCATTGAAGGCAAGCCCTTTGTTGTGATGCGGATCCCGCAACAGTGTATACCCACTGTGAGCCAAAATGAAAAGCAATGAGCTAAGGGAAAAACAAAAACAAAACAACAAAACAAGAATGTGCTGTGTATAGCACCCGCCGCACAGTTGCTTTGTCTATGGTCTTTATAGCTAGTCCCCCCCAAAAAAAAAAAAAAAAAGACCCAAAAAACAAAAAACAAAACAAAACCTTTCCTCAAACTAAGGTTTTTGTATTTCTGGCATCATTCTACCATACAGATTTTTAGCCTATGAAGAATAATCTTCAACTCTTTACTTAAATAAATATTAGGATGTATGTCGTCTGATACAAGGCCCAGACCAGCATGTTTTATTATATTTGGATCACATTCACGAAGAAATAAACAAGAAATTAATCATAGAACGTTAAGAAGACAAAAAAGAAGAAAGAAAGAAGAGGAAGAAAAACAAAAAGGCCACGCACCCATCCCATTATGGCGACTTTCCATTTATACACATCCAACTACTCTTTTTATTAACATAAAAAATTATATAAAAAATAAATAAATAAATAAACTGATAGAAAAGGTTCAAAATATACAAAAGTAAATAAGATGATAACCCAATTTCATGATTTTTTTTTTCAAATGCAAGCTCTACACTTTATGACAGCAAAGAACATCGAGATAATTATCGAAACCCATCTTATTAAAAACCATCACAGCAAAATAATAATGATAATAATAATAATAAATTGGAAAATAAAGAGGGTAAAAGAAGACAGATGGTGGTGGGGAAGACCTAGCAACAGAGATGCTCCAGGGGGTGACGAATTGGTCCTCGGTGGCTGTATCTTCACCGTAGACATCGTGGACCCCACCAGCAACGGTGGATTTGTTGTCCACCTCAACCACCGACGAAACGTCCCTACTCTCCTTCAACACGCTTTGACTTTCCATCACAGTGGTGCCGTTTCGCTCACCCGCAGCCGACGCCACCACTTTCAGCGAAGCCGCGTATCTCTTCTGCCTCGTTGAATTCGCCGGGCCGCACAACCCCGAAATTCCCGCGTTGCTCTGCGCAAAATTTAAAAAATAAAATAAAATAAATATTTCATCCAGATTAATACCTAATTTTGGAAATAATTACCAAGATCGGGGAAAAAAAATCCTATCTTTTTTTTACCAGATTTAATTAAAAGGAAAAGTTGAGGGCTTCTTAAAAAAAATGATTTAAAATTCGTGATTTCCAATGCGGGAAAAAAAAAGTGGAGAATGGTGATTGAATTGTGTGAGTTCGATCGAAATCGTCGTATCTGAGAAGTGGGTTTTGGTGAGTCTTCTTATATTTACCATGAAGCAGGTTCTGGTGAGGGAGGTCATGGCGACAGATTTGTGAAGCGAGAGCGCTTTCCCCTTCTGCAGAAGATACTTTGGAGAGAGAAAGGGAAGAGATAGAAAAAAGAGAGGAAAAGATAGAGTCTTTATAGAAGGGCAAGCCTCCGAGCTTCCTACTCCCTGTTCTCTCTCTCTTGTGAGAAAGCAGAGATTTTTAGAGAGAGAGCAGAGAGAGATCGGAATGGGAATGAACTGACAAAGGTTGCGAGAGAGAATTGAATGATCGTGTCTCTCTTTATATATTGTTTGCAACTGACTTTGTGGCTATATTACGGAAATGCCCCGTGGGGGAAAGTTTGGTTCCTGTGAAGGGAATAGTTGTAAGGTGGAGATGGGTGCAGGGGATCAGACCACGTTAAAAGTGGGACCCGATGGGTGTGGGCCCCTGTTTTTGGGAATGTGGCTGTGATTCTTGATGGCTCTTTAAGGGAGTTGATATTGACAAGGGAAATGCTGCATCATCCAAGGACAAGTCCCCTTAAATTGACATGTGCCCGTTGAAAGCTGAGTTAAAGGTTTGAGGGTCGGTTTTTAGATCTGCTTTCTAAATTCAGGAACAATAATATGTAGTGCATTAGCAAAGCTCCGGATTATTCTCAAAAATAAATAAAGAAATAAATAAATCTCCGTATTTGCTTAACATATTTTACAAATTTACCGGGTGTTTGGTAAAGTGTTACGAACGATAGTTTTTACCACAAACTCAATTATAAACAGTATAAAGCTCTCACATGTTACAGTAATAATAAAAAAAAATTGCTACAACGTAAAGCTCTCACATGCTACAGTAAAAGTGATTCTCACCACTGATTCACACCACCTTCCAAACACCCCCTTATAAAGCGTTTGAATCTCCCATTTGAATTAAAAATGCTATAACAGCGCTCACCAAAAAAAAATACTATAACGTTTAAATTTAGTGAAACAAAATATTCTAATAAAATCACTTCAAACCTATTTTCTTTTTTTTAAGTAAATTTGTTTCTTTTGATACAAATAAAAATAAAAATTGTTATGGGGTCAGCATTAGATAGGTAGATAGGGTCAATTAAAACTTATAATTCAATCAAAAACTATATATACACACAGTGAAAAATAAGCTAAATTTCATCACATATTGATCACATAAGTTCCAACATTGACTTATACATCATAAAAATAAAATAAAAATAAAAGATGCACAAAATAAGTTCAAATACATAAATCACAGACCACAATAAAAACTGATAAAATGAAAATGAACTTTAAAAATATATGGATAGGATAGAGTTTTGTAAATTAAATATGTTTTACATTAAATTGGCATTCACATATAAGTATATTGGATGGACTCGGGTTATATTGTCGTAGGAAAGGCTTAACCCAAATCTATTCAATCAAAACTCATGTTGGGTTGATTGGATTTACATTGGGTAGGTTATTGAGTTATTTTTATTCGTCTTTATTTTTTAGTGTTAAAAAATATGAATATTGACCTTTATAATATTTACAATGATTAAAAAATACAAAATGCCAACATATATATGATTATAGTTACTTTTTTTAGGGGAATTATAGTAATTTTTACTAAGAACATAATTATTAAAAAATCTATTTTTAAAAAAAGAAAGAAAAATTAGCAACAAAATATTTAATTGAGACACAATACCAAAACTACTGAAATCTTGAACCCTTGATGGGTAGCGGGACAAGTAGAATGTTTTTCTCCATGCTTCTCTTTAGACAAGTTAGTTCAAGATTCGACACTCTATAACCTCATTTTAAGGACTTCGCATCGTTGAACTTATGGTTTAATCGAGGTGAAACGTTTAGTCCTAAAACTAAATCAAGACATTTTGTTCCATCCGCGAATCCATGAGTACAAACGGAGGAAACGAGAAACGGGATCAAAATCATGATTTATTGTTAAAAAAAAAAGAAACTTGGAATCCCGGATGGCCGTTGTTTGTAACATCAGAAATCAAAGACAATCGTGTGAGGACAAACGCAATGTAAAGAGCTCTTCCTTCTTGGCGGCGGTAGAATTTGTGTGTTTATTATAAAAAAATGCACATGGGGCTTTGTCGTTTTTTGTAAACCTTAATTAAGAACGCTCTTCATATTCGGTAATTTTTGACGGCGGTTCTGCAGAGATCCTTCTCTTTCTCGATGTGATTTGCAATAAACACTTGCCCACGATTGTTTGGACCATCACAAACCTCTCTTTGTTTTTCCACGTATTTTTTTTTAATTTAAATGGTATTATAGAATTCCTAAGAAATTTCTCCATACAATTCTTTAATAAGAACATATTTTCACACGGATGCGCCCACCAAAATTTATTAAACGGGGACAGTCAGAGTCCACCTTATAATTTTATAATGACCGATCACGTTTATATCAAGGTTTCAACAATGTTTTATATATGAAAAAAAAAAATGTACAGGTAGTCATAATATATGCATGGCTAATATTTTATAAATTCGTGTACGCACAAGTTATGAACGTATTTGTCCTCCGAAAAATATGTACATATTTGTTAGAACAATAAGCGCATAGCTTAAATTTTCATGTAAAAACAAATAATAAGGAGCGTCTTTTGGTAGATATCTCTATTAATTAGCATGTATTTTGTCAACATTTGAATTGTTTAAAATCACATCAAAATTTTTAAAAGTAAAAACTTACATAAAAAAACTGACTGAAGATCAATTTGATGGTTAGAAATAGAACTCTATCCATAATTTTTTTTTATACCGATTATAAACAAAGAATAATTTTTTATACCAACCTCTAATTATCCTAAAAATAAAACAAAAAAGTTGAAACAAACACTTGACCAATAAATTTCAATCATAGCAAACAAAATATAAATATTAGAACAAAATAATACATACATGTATTCACTGTAGACCCTTCTATTCATAAAGTTCCACATTATTTATCGTGGTAACTTTTCACAAATCAATAAAAAAATAATGATGATATTGAGCAAGCTTTTCACATGCTAATAATTAAACCAATGCATGAAAAAGCATTCACGATAAATTAAGAAATAATAAATTAAGAAATAATCCAGGAGCATCCATTGGATTGAATGGTCCATGTCTTCTCGATGAACAATGGAGAAGGACCTCAGGGAGTGGGGCCCACATCCCCACAGACAGAAAACAAGCTCTCATAAAGACCAAACAGTGGGAGCCAACATACCAGTGGGTTGCAATTTTGATTTTAATAATTATTATTACTTTTTTTGCTAGCGACTTTTTTATGGGGGAAAAGGTTGGTGGGCAACAATTACATATCATGACAAGCCACGCGCGAATCTGGGATTGTGGAGGTTTCGTCGCCGTCTGTTTCAGTATAAAGACCTTTGCTTTTATTTGTGTTGTATTTGTATAGCTCTGCTACGCCACGATATGACGTGGCTCCGCTGCTTTCTTTTCGACCCTGACTTCGTCCACTTTGGCCCTTGGTTGGTTTCACAATCTTGCGTCCCACCGATGTGATGTTGTCCCATCCTTTATTGCGGGGTTGGATGCCATCTGTCACGTGCATCTGCACCATTTTTTCTTTTTTCCTTCAATACATTTATTATTACCTAATTAAAGATGGAATAATATTTTTTTAGGCTTAGTCTCAAATTTAGCACTCGGTAATTTTTTTTTTTGTTCGACATGGTAATGTTTGGGAAACACTTATGGTCGTATGCATGAGATTATGCGGACCGACATTTGTCGTGCTAGTTGGAACGTGGCGGAAAGCTTGCCGAAGCAGAGCCTCAAACCTAAAACTTCTTTAATAGTAGTTTTAAGATTTCATACTTGTAAAATTTAATTGTTTTGTTTTTTAATGTATAAAAAGGTATTGGATTATGAAATATTAGAGAAGTCAGAGAAAATCATGGAGAGTTGAATGGTGTGTATTTTCTTCTTATAAAATTATTTTGTACATAAGTTTTTAATAGAGCATCTGAAAGTGAACATGGTGTGGCTTACTCTCAATTTTATCTTCATTATTTGCTTATCTTTTTACTTCCTAACAGTATTTTTGATCAAAATTTTGCATTCAAGATATGATCACTTATTAAAAAGGTTAAACAAGGGCTTTTTTGTGTGTTTGATTTCTTCCCCCAGCTTATATATACACGTAGTGATTGAAGCCAAACTATGATGTTTTTTGGTGTTTGAAGTAAAAAAATCAAATATATTAGTTTTAGGGTTAAGAAAAACATAATATAATATTTACAGTGACAGTCTTTTTAGGCATCGGAGAAAGCCATATAGATTGAGGCCTAAGAATTAAGAATGCAACAAAGTAGTTGCTTTGGGTTGTGGGTAGGTGGGCATATGCCATAGGCGTGTAGGTAATAGCAATGGCAGTTGAAAGTAGGTAACAGTTATGCAATGGTATTTTTAGAACAAACATTTTATTTCAAACCAAAAGCCAAAAACCACTGGCTGTGTATCCAATTCCAATAATAAGCCTTCTTGTGTTCTCTTCTTGTTTTTAGCGAGAAGGTTAAAAGTGAGAGATACCATGAGACATGAACCATTGGAAATTTACCTGGAGCCATGAGCCAACGGTTTTCATTTGGATTATTTTCAAATTTGTTTCTCCAACTCTGTGACTTATTTCATTTTATTTCCCAGTTTTTAAAACGTATCACTTAATTTCGTTATCAAGTTTCTCATTTCATTCAATTCCGTTAGTTTTTGAACAGTTTTTTATAGAATATTTTTATATTTTACCCCCATACTATATCATTTATGTTATTTTGCTCCTCTTGACCTTCAAAATGTATTACTATGTCTCTCTAATTTTTTTGTTAGCATATAGCCTTCTTTTATCAAATTATGTTCAACTTAATAAATTGATTTGTTTTCTTCCAACTTTACATGACACCCACATTTAGGCAATCCATACACCCACAATTTGCATAATTATTTTTTCAGCATGCCATTCAAATACAAATACGAAGAAAATTCAACAGCAGCCTTTACAGGAAATTGTGTTCGTTAAAAAAATCAGAGCTCTATTCTTTTAAGAAAATTGGTAATTTTTTTCTTCTTAAGCTCTTTTATTGGTTAGAATGACCTATTGCAAAAAAATAGTGCCTTTTCCTTGAATTTGTTTCCTGAATTTATTTATTTGTTTTATTCCTTAAACTCTTTTTTATGTTTGGGTTTTTCCCCCAAAATTAAAAAAAATGATTTCTAAAGTCAAGCAAAATTGGATAAAGAAGGTTATTTACTAACAAAAATTTTGAGGGCAATAATATCACATCTTGAAAGTTTAGGGGCAAAATAACATACGTGGCATAGTTTGGAAAGAAAAAATAAAAATATTTTACAAAAAACCATCTAAAACTAACGGAGTTTGATGAAAAGATAATACTTGCTAACGGAACAAAATTTGAGGGAATTAAATAATATATTTTAAAAGTCAGGAGACAAAGTGGGTGTTTGGAAGAGTGGTGGGAACCACTTTTACTGTAGCATGTGAGAACTTTTTACTGTAGCAATTTTTTCTTGTTACTGTAGCATGTGAGAACTTTTTACTGTTCATAACTGAGATTATGGTGAGAACCACAATTACCAAACAGGATCAAAGTGACATAAGTGATATAGTTTGGAAGTAAAAGTAAAAGTAATTCTTTTTATTTTCCAAGAATCTCCGTACATGCATGGTTTTGAGTTATTTTCAATGGACATGACAAAATACTTTATAGAATTCGGATTTGAACCGTCACATGTATATTAAATTATGATTGATTTTTTTTTAAAATGTACTTTTGATCAAATCTATTTAAAAACACAGAGTACAAAATAAGACTTATGGTTTTGCTTGTCAAATATGTTGTGCAATTGCGGTCATTTTACACACCTGATTCTATGGCTTCCCTTGTTTGTAAACTTCATTAAACAAACCTTTTGCCAAACACACACCAAAAAAAAAAAAAACCCCACGTGTCATACTTTTAGAGACGTTTCTTTTCACAATTTCATATTTTTCTTTCTACAATGTCGAGTTTGCATTTTAAATTAAACAGTTATAAGATTGTAAATTTAACTTACGATAGTTTCATAAATGATTCTATCATAAAGTATAAAATTTAAATCCCTCGCCAAAAATTTAAATAATTATAGTGATAATAATAATAATTAGTAGAATAAAATTTGAATCCTTCACCAAAAATTTAAATAATAATAATAATAATAATAGCTGAATGATAGCAGCATCAATCAAACAAGTTGCCGTGCGACGCTGAATAATTTTATTCTCGACAAAGTTGTCTTCATTTGGCCCCGCTGACAAACAAAAGGTGGCATATTTTACTGTATATATAATCATTTAAATGTGTAATTAAAGTATTTATAATTTTCTGGACAGCCACGTGCTCGCAAATCACAAAAGAAAACGTGAAAATGTGACAAAAACAATCATATGATAAAATAAGATTATATGGCAGAATATAAAATGTTTAAATTATTACACTGTCCCATATATATAAATTTCTGTGATGATTATGAAAGGTAAATTATTTATGGTTCGTTTGGTATACGAGTTTAAAATTATATGATTTAGAACTTTATGGTTTGAACTGCATTGTTTAAATGGTAGTTTTAAATTGACGTTTAAAACATAAAGGATTAAAACGAGAATCAAACATCATATCAAGTTTAAAACGAGCACTATTGTTTGAAAAATTATGGTTTATAAAAGAAAAAAGAGAATGACAATCGTTTTTACTCTAAGAATTGGTTCAACCGTGTGAATTTGAGGGAGAGAAAGTTTGAATTTTGAGAGTTTTGACCGCTTTAAAACTATTATTATGTTTGAATTGACCTTAATTATTACTCCATCAAACCTCTTTAAACCAGTTTTATAGTTTAAACTGCTTTAAACGGTTTCAAACTTTTATACCGAACGGCCTATTAACATTTGAAAACAAACTTCAATCGGTAAGATGCATGAGAAAAATGAGTTCCCAAATAAAAACTTAACTTACCAATATCAGTTGGTGTTTCTTTTTTTTTTTGGTGAATGCAAGATCCATATTCAGGTGAAAAACAAGAGTCTTGAATCTATGCTCCCAATGTTCTAAAAAATTATACCAATATCAGTTGGTGTTTCTTTTTTTTTTTGGTGAATGCAAGATCCATATTAGGTGAAAAACAAGAGTCTTGAATCTATGCTCCCAATGTTCTAAAAAATTAGACCATATTTTCAAAGCAAGGAATAATTGGCTAACCAAATACCTTTTAATCATTAAGGAGTACTAATTTTATTCCACACTCTCTGCAATCATTGTCTAGTACTTGAAAGCCACAATATTATAAATTAATTGTTGAAATTTTAACCAAAACCAACACGAACAAAACCCAAAAATTAACCAATCAATAATCAAAAGATTCGATTGAACCTAAATTGGATCAATCTAAACAAGCACCAGAATTTGACATTCTCACAAGAAAAAACACACAATCTTTTATAGTGGTTCGGATTTCGACATGAAATCCTACATCTACTCTAGTTCTCCAACAGAATAATTCACTAAGAGAGGTTTTGTTACACCCTCAAGAATCAAAGACCATTCTTTTCCTCTCAAAACAATTTCTTGAACACTCTTTTGAAGCACAAAAAACAGAAGAAATTTTCACATTCTGAGAATTCATTTCCCTTGCCCCAAATATACCCAAAACACTCGATTGATTAGCCAAGGATACAACAAATAAGTATTTAATATGTGTTTGTTCACAAATTTACTTAAGCTACTAACAATCTAATTGGCTAGCACATAAGTTCAACCTGCTGACTCAGCAATGACTTCAACCAATTAACACCTGCTGACATGGCATAATGAGCTCGGACCAATTCAACATTGATATTTAAACATAAATAAGATTATAGAGATTTAAAAATAGATAATAAAGTTTACCCATGTGTAGTAAATGAAGAGAGTGTAAGGAGAGTATAGCTATCACTTTTCTAGATACTTTTAGTCTTTAAGCAAGCTATTGTTTTTAATGATCTAAGATTCTAAAGTTGATGGGCAAGGAAGCATTATTGTTTTACTTTTTTTTTTTTTGAGATATTTATATTTACTGTCACTTTATTGAACAGTGGAATGACTTTTATTACTTGTAAAAAAACTTTTACACTATATATCATTCATAAAAATCATTACAAGAGTAAAATTATCAAAAAAACAAATGACTTGTGGCATTTTTTTAAAAAGTTTTTTTTTTTTATGTCACATATTTCAATCCACAGTCTCAAAAAATGGCATATTTGTAGCTCCCTTTTTTTTTTTTATTTACTTTTGATGCACATTTAAGAGTGTGAGAATTTGATGGCATTACATGTTGCGATTGATGTTGTCTTTTTAATTGAGTTGTGCAGGTAAGAGTTCTATCAAACCAACTTTTCCTCCTAATAACTCTCCTCTTAAATGCAAGAAGAAAGAAAGTTTTTGTTAATTTAAATGATTTTAAAAGCAATCTAACAGTCTTTTATATTTTTTTAATTTTTTTAAGCTTATCGTTTTCCATTTTCATCTCCAATTATAATATCAGTACTGCTCTTAAATTGCTTATCCCGCCATCAATTTCCATTACAAATGAAGCAAATAAGTTGTTTATTACTTGTCAAATGGTTTGATTAAACTTAGCATTACAAATAAAGTGATGTTTCGTTCACAGTTCATACCGGATATATTTTAGTGCGAAATGGTTTTGTTATATTCATTTTTCTCATAAAAGTTAAATTGTTATAATATTTTCCGTTTAAATTAACAGTTTGAATATAAAATTCAAACTTTCTATATATTGTTTGGGAGTATAGATTAAAAATGAAAAACAACTTTCTTTTTTATTAAGACTCAGGGCCATTAGTTTTCTTATACAAAAAGAAAAGAAAAAAATGATACAGCCATTAGTTTAGTATACTTGCATGTAATTGACACAATTTGCAGGCATCATACGTTGTTTTGGTGGATCCGTCTTTGTTAATTCTTGCCAAACAAAGGCCCAAACGGATTTGGAACTAGTCTATCACTAATCCTGTCAAAAGGAGCCTACAGAAAACTAGGAATCAAGTGGCATTTGACAATTGCAACCAAAAATAAATAATATATATATATATATATATATATATATATAGAGAGAGAGAGAGAGAGAGAGAGAGAGATTAGAGGCATGATCGTGTATCCTCCTTGAAAGCAACGCATCGTTGAAGAAATTTTCAAGAAAAACAAAAAATAAAAAATTTTGAAAACATTTTCTCACTGTGCATTACAGGTAGCCATCTAGTGGAGGCTCATCTGATTGCTTGCCGTCAGAGAGAGTTGAATTTAAAAAAAAAAATGAAAAATAAATTGTACTACAAAACACTTTACATTTCAAGAATTCCAAACATACCCGCCTTATAATTTTAGACCAGCAAATGAAATTGGGTTTTTTTTTTAACACTTTTCTTCCCCTAAAATTTTTTGCGTTTAAGCAGCTTTTTTTTTTCTAAGTAAACTTTTAATTTTAGTATTTTTATCTCTCAACTCGAAAAACCGTTACAATGCGACAATGCTCCCCATATTATAAATGGCCATTGGATTTGCGAACAAAATAGCTAATTACTACCTCATCTCCAATCATAAATCAAATCTCAATTTAAATTCTTACAAATCTTTTAAACAACCCTTAAATCCAATCAGAATAAGGAAAAAAATGGAAACATTAAAATGATTTAGCAAAGTTGAAAAGATAAAGCGTCACAATTAAAAACTTAGGGGAAAATTGTTAGACCCAAAAAGTTTAAAGGACCAAATCGCTAAAAATATATGTACAATGTAATTCTTTTTATTGGAGTAATTTGGTTGGCTATTCATGGTTTGATTTGTAAGTGTTTATATTATAAATTTATAACACGTGATACAAAACTATTTATATTTAAATATCAAACTATTAACAAGTTAATTCAACAGTCAAAATTACAGTACAATCCTACCAGTAAGGATAAACAATAAAAAAGTCCCTAGTTCCTGTATTAAAAATTCAAAGTGATCAAAAATTTTATCTAATTTGATAATAAATTAATAGCCTGTTTGATATGAGTTGGTTTTAACCAATTTTTTAGTTAAAAACAGTATAAAATTTTCACATGTTAAAATAAAAACAAAAAAAATTGCTTTAATATAAAGTTCTCATGTACTATAGTTACAGTATTTACAGTTTTAACAAGTAGTTTTAATTCATTATATTAAATACTCTATATGTTTGGTATGAATTGGAAAAGGGTGGTGGGAGAAGAACCGCGTCGACTCGCTGCCTCCGGAGAAACCAATGCGAAGGGTGGGCCATTTCTCTAATATAAAATGCGCACCACACTCATTTCAAGCACTCTTTGTCCATGATGAGTTGAAATCAAGACCACGAACCTTGTCCATTCTGGGGGTCTATCACGCACCTTTTCATTCGAAAAAGGTCAAACTTCAAGGCTTTCATTTTCATTTTGTTTTTGGAGCGTTATGTTCATATTTATATCATTTCGATACATTATTATTTATTATTTCATTATATTGGCACGATGGTCTTTCGATACATCGATAATCTTATTGAGATACCTCATTATTTTTACAAATATCATCCTTACATCTTGAATTGTTTTTCTAGAATATCATCCTCATATTTTTCATATGTTTTTTTTTCCCTTGTTTCTTGAAAAGTTATTTCAAATTCTGTAATTTAAGTAAGCAACATATTTTGACTCCAATTATTCACTCTAAATGCTACCATCCAAATTCCTAAGAAACACACAATTATTATTAAAACCGCAATAGTTACTACATAACTGACAATTGGTACCGAGACCGTAGTAAAAAGAAAAAGAAGAAGAAGAAGATTGAAAAAATAATCAAATTTTCTCTTCTTGAAGCCCATTTGGAAATGTTTTTTAATAGGATGTTTGACAAACATGGTTAGAATCAATTTTTTGATTACCAAATTGTATAAAGCTCTCACATACTACAACAAAAAGCAAAAAGTGATAACAGTGTAAAGCTCTCATATGTTAAAGTGTTTTTAACCAAATAATTGGTTTTAACTATACTTACCAAACACTTTATAAGTCTTTTTGAAAATGTTTTTCAAGTCTTTTGAGACAAATTTCAAAAATATTTGTAAATTATTTTAAAAAATTATCATTTTTCAAACAAAACTATTTTGAAAATACTGTAACACCGGCAGTATATCAATCCTTCCTAGATAGTAACCAAAGTTAGCTTAATTACTCATCAGCTCAATCAAATAAAACTGCAAGAGGGCGGTGGGGGAAGAACTTCCTTTTATATTTAGACCAACAAGATCATCATCTATATTCATCATTAGGGCCGACAATACGGGTTGCGACACAATGATACGACACGAATCTGACAAGATTTTTTGCTGGTTAGTGTCGAAAAATTTGACTACGGGTCATTTTAGTGTCGACTTGAAATTGACTCGTCAAAAAACGGGTCGGGTTCAGGTCAACCCGTCTGACATGAAAATAACCCGTTTCTGATCCGTATTTAATTAATTAAATTTTAAAAAATTAATATTATTTCATATATAATATAAGCCCTTAAAAGATCAAACCCTACCTCTCTTATCACTCATCTTATTGTTGAAGTGGTATGAAACTCTTCTAATTTTATGTTTTTTTTAATATTATATATATTAATGTAGGCGGGTCACAATCGGGTTACGGATCAAAAACGGGTCACGGTTTATATTTTTTTGACACTGTGCATAAGAAACGGGTAGACGCGAGTCGGGTTAGTGTCAACCCGCATCAAAACGGGTCGTGTTCGGGTTGAAAATTCTCAACACCCGTTCGTGTCACGGGTCGGGTTAGTGTCGACCTATTTTTGTAAAAATTAACTCCAACCTGACACGAACCCGACTCGTCAACCCGTTTGCCACTCCTATAATCATCATTTAAGTACAAATTTTTTATAGCAATTATTTATGAATTTAAAATCTGGTTCACAATTCTAGTCTTGAAGAATTGCCAAATTTTCATTCTTCGGGTTATATTCTTTACAATATAATATGTTCATATTTACACGGCCACGGGGACACTTTCTCTAATACATATAGCCAAACTTGGGAGTAAAAAAATCTTATCTCAATTGAAATATGAGGGTTTTGATATATAGTGAGTTTGAGAAATCAGTTGAAACTTAAAAATTATAGTATATGAGAGTTTTATATTGTAACAAATTTTTATTTTATATTATAATATATAAAAATTTTACATTTTGGTAAACTGAACTTTGTTCCTACAACATGCTTCCCAAATGAAGCCGTCCGTAGTGAGCAAGCAGAAATGCAAATAATCAAGATTCTTGATATTGCCAAAAAAAATGGTGTCTTCGACGTCATCGTACTGTGACCCAAAAAGCCCACACACTGTCCATGCCACTGGGCAAATCCAATAATACCAAATCAACCACTTGGGCCTTCTGTTGAAAAAGTTTACAAAAATTAATGGGTTCCATCATTAGTGATTGTACAGACAACACAGTTTCAACTATTAGAACCAATTCACTTGCCTCCAGTTTCACATGGACCCACATGTTATTAATTCGTGGGTGATCTAATTAATTTGCGTTTTTCAATTAATAAATGACACTTGAAATAACCAGTTATACGTGCCGCTGTTGGGAAGGAAACCCAAGTAGACATTAAAGAGAGAATAGAAAGCTGCCGCGAAGATAGCCGCTACTTGGTAGTTTGGTGTGACTGAAACACCTGAAATCTTCAGCTATTATCCATATCACATGATTAAGCTTCAAACAATGAGGTCAAGTGGAAATTAATTTGAATTTATCGATATAATCCACTTTATTAGTTGAGCTCTTTTGGATCTAATTTGGTATGATTAAATCACAGAGTTAAATTTATTAAAAGTCTCTAAACTTTTTTCCTGTTCTAAAATTAGTTTTTATACTTAAAAGTATTTTAACTTAACTCTTGAACTTTTTTTTGTCTTAAATTTAGTCTCTTAATTATATCAATTTAGATTAAAAATTAAGATTATTTTCATAAATCCCCTCTAACTTACATACGCTATTTTACTTTGTCTCCGATCTTTTAAAACCACCTAAAACACTCTAGATTATAAAAAACCGGTCACTTTGTCACTGTCTTTCAATTCCATCTATATTTGTAATGAAATTGCTTACGTTGCATGTAATTAATTAAATATTAAAAAATTATATATATTTTTTTTGAAAGCTTAAAAAATTGTTAGAATTATAATTAAATATATACAAAAATAATTAAATGCGAAAAAATTATTTTGATTTTTTCCTAATTTTTAACTATATCCCTTCCTCATCTCTTCCTCTCTTTCTCTTACTTTCTTCTCTCTACAGTAAACAAATTTCATGTTCTTCACCAAAGAATTTAAGTCACTTGATAGAGTTTTCCAACCATGGTGGTAAGTTCATCTTTAAACCAAAATACCAATGCCATTTAACATCAAGCTTGAACAATTTAAGAGACTTAGTAATGGATTTTTTTGTCGATAGTTCACAGACAATAGAAATTACATATAATTCAAACCAAGAAACTGGAAACATAAATTCGCACCAAATAAAAACCACTTCTATAATTAATTAACAAAGTAGAAAATAACTCAAATAAAGAAATTGAGACCCCCATTCACCTACTAGCATACCCTCGTCACTCCAATCACACTGCCACAAACCACCCTTTGTCGTCTGCCCTATTTGGCCCCCACCAACCCACTATAGCTGCCTCACCCCCGTCGCATTCCCCAGCCTATATGTTCACTCTGCGCCACCCCGTCACTAGCCAAATTGAGGGGGAGAGAGAGAGAGAGAGAGAGAGAGAGAGAGAGCAGAAATAGAGAAAGAATATGAAAGAGAATAAGGAGAGAGAGATCATCAAGAAGGATGCAGGGGAAAAATAGGCAAGCATTATATAAAATTAAAATAGAATAATTATTTCTATATATTTAATTATAATTTTAATATATTTTTAATATTTTAATTACATGCCATGTCAACATTTCGATTACTGATATAGACCAAATTGGACGAATGGAGCAAATTGACCATTTTTTTATAATTCGGGGGGTGTTTTAGGTAGTATCAAAAAATCAGGAGCGAAAGTGAAATAGGGTACATAAGTCAGGAGATTTAAGAAAATAATGCTAACTTTTTTAATCCAAAATTTAATAGAATATAAGTGAGGGACTAAGTTTAAGACAAAAAAAAAGTTTGAAAATTAAGTTAAAGCATTTTTTAGTACAGCAACTAATTTTAGAAAGAGAAAAAAGTTTAAGGATCTTTGATTAATTTAACTCTAATTCATATATTAGAGCATCTCCAATGTAGTGTCAAATTAGCATGTAGATGTCAAATTAGACACGGTGATATTATGTTTAAATTCTTCATAACCCAGTTTCTTATTGCTAATTACCAATCTCTAGCACTAGAAAATTAGAAGTTGACGATTTATCAGCTCCCTTTCTTTACAAGAAAACATGCTAAAATTACAGGATTGAATTAGTATGACGATTCTCTACGTTCATGCATTGATTACTTTCTCAAACAAGGGAAAAATAACAAATGTTGTATAATCAGGTTCAAATTGTGGAAGATTATGGTTTCTAGGACATCTAAAGATCTTATTAGAGGATCTTCAAATGTCAGTATTTTGAAATATTAATTTTCACCTTCGAGAAATTGAAAAATACATATACACACACACACATTAAAGTTTTTACTTGCACTTCAAGCACTTTTGCTTATTTAACTAGGTGTCAATTTACATATGGTCTTGTCTCTCTTAATGCTAGTTGTCATTTGTCTTTAATTGAAAGAAAAAAAAACTAATCTCTGCCAAAAAATTATAAATTACTTGTTGATGATACAATCAAACAAAATTTAACAATTTGACCTCTCAACTTGTAATTAGTTTAACTAATTAAACCTGACTTTTAGTATAGAAGCGCATATTAGCTCTAACAAGTGATATCATTCCCAAATGTTGGGCCACATGTACGCACAAGATGGTCCTCGAAGAGATTGTGATTGATGGAAACTCCATGGCGTGCTTTGTGGAAATCTAGATTGAGTTGTGATCTTCCTAATTTGCAGTTTGAGGAAAATGAACAGATAGGTTAATCAATTTCAACAATACTACTGTCACGTAAAGGAGTGAATAAAAAGCAATTCGTATAACTTATACAAGTCTTTCTAATTAAACCCTTCTTAAGAAGTGAGAATTTTACAATTAATCAACTACTTTTATTATATGCGAGTGCAGGTTTATGCGTGCCTCTCTGTCTAGTCTACGACTTTTGTTTTTTTTTTTTGGGATGAAATTGTTGGAGTGAAATTCCGAACATCAATTCCGTCATACCTGTTTCGAGGATCTTAGGAAGAATGTCTGGAGCTTTGTCGCCTCTGAAGTTTAAAAATTCACTCTAATAGAAATCATGACGAACTCAAACCATATTTTGGAGATATAGAAGAGCCAAATATAGAGCTGGAGACTGAAGTGGGCAAATTTGGATGCTCCAAACCGCGTTTAGTTCACATATTCAAATAGAAATTTAAATTTTTACGAGAGAAATACTGTAACAAAATAGTTTAATTAGTGATTTGTGTTAGACTAGTTACCTTAAGGATTAAGTGATGTAATTATTTTTAAAATATTTAATCAATGAAGAGTTTAATATTTATTTTATATATCAATTATGTCCTCATTATGTTAATTTATGTTGAATGTATGACAAGCAAATAAAAGTTTGAGATATTTAATCAGACTAGGTGCTTTAAGGATTAAGTGATGTAATTGTTTTTAAGATATTTAATCAATAAAGAGTTTAATATTTATTTTATATATCAATTATGTCCTCATTATGTTCATTTATGTTAAATGTATGATAAGCAAATAAAAGTCTAAGACTGTTAATTTAAACATATAAGATCGTGCATATGATAGATAGATTATGCAGAAAACATAATATTATGGTGACAGCCTAAACGTAAAAGGTCCGCAACTGAGGGAATAAAGTTGGGCGCTTTATTCATGTTAAGATTGTTATGTTGTCTACATCTCCAACAGGAGATGACTTATCTTGGTCATCAGAGTGAGACTTTACGAGTAGCAACATTGGTATATTGTCATTGGTAACAATATAATATATCAGGATTAAAAATGAATTGATTTAATTAATAATTCTGCTTGTATAAATCAATTCACTTTAGACAATTATATGCGTTACATCTTAATTCTAAAATGAATCAATGGGTTCGTATTATTGACTTGTGTCCTTTGACTTATCAAAGGGTAACATCCCAAATTATATGTAGGTATACATACCGGTACTTGGAGACATGACTTTTGAATGATATAGATTCGTTATTCATAGATATAGAATTCATAACTCTTTGTAGAATTAATGACATTTTTTTGAAAACTGAAGTGCTCAACCATTAACAATGGTGTACTATTTGTATGGATTATGAATAGCAAGTTTTTCAATTATAAAATAATGAAATATAAGATAAATGTAATCAGAAAGGTAAAACAAAATTTATCTTTAAACTAATTAACGATATCTTATGGGGATATAACACATTATGATATATTATAGACGTTTAACTTATTAGAATTTTGTGATTTATAGATAATTCAAAAATACAGCTCTAACTTTTTAGTGGAATAACTTCATAGTTGATAATTATAAAATTTATAAAATATACATATCGAGGATGTTATTTTATAATTATAGAAGTGTGATCTATATATATCCATCGTGTTTCTTTTACTAGCTCACATATTTTCCAGTAACGATACGACGTGATAACTTATGTTAATTCTTAAGATTAGCTTAAATTTGATTAATTAGATTTAATAATTCATGTATAGTTTATTGGTTGAATTACTTTTGTAAACTAATTCAAAATAATCATGTTAAATTATTTGAAATATATTTTATTTGAATATGAGATTATCTGTATATGATTGTTTTACTCAAATAACTTTTCTATTGGGTTATTTGAATTAAAACTGAAGCTCTATGAAAGATACACGGGTTAAATAAAATAAGAATTATTCAATCAGGTTAAACGAGAAGATCACATAGCTCTCTAAGAGCTGGAAACAAGCACACAACAATTGGCTGACACGTCTGTCTGGTTGACTGCCTTTAATGTAAGACGGTTGACCGCCCCCTGTCATGTCACTGATCCACGTCTAATATGGTTTAGCTACAAGAAGTTGATCTAGATTCAAAATTTAAAGCCTAATTTGATACGAACGAGTCCAAATCCGACTACTATAAACAGGGAACTTTTTTTAATGGTTTTACATCATAAGCGAAGTCATTTAAGAGGTTTGGAGAGAGATTTCTAAAGAGAGAAATTCTATCACTCTAAAAGAATTGTTGTTTACATCTGGTAACAATAATTCTTATTGTTCTCTTGTGATTGTGGGGAGTAGTTACGAGGAAGAATTAATCAACATGTGCCCACTTGCACTCCAATCATAGAAAAGAGGATAGCAAAGAATTGAAGCTCTTTTAGTCACTATTCTCAAAAGCAATTTTCTCATTTGATTTTCTGTCAGAAGTATAATTTCGATTTTATAAGGTGCGGAAATTTTTTTTATTAATTTATCGTATATAATATATCTAACTCATTTTATGGAAAAAGCATTTATAAAAATTCTTAAAATCCACCACATACTCCTTTTCCAACAATTTAAATTTACGAAACAAACGGACTAGCCTTGTACAACAGGTGGGTGGATAGTGTATTAGATGCGGGTTTGATTTTTGGCATCCACCATAAAAATGACAAAGAAGCCCACTTCTATTATTTTTTAGGAATTTCATAAACGTTGTCTTTTAATATTTACTTTTTATAAATGCTAAACATATTTTTTTGTGGCATAACTTAACATGTAATATGAATGATAGTATGACATAAACCTTTCTAAGTGTAGCAAAAATAAGCAAAGCTTTTAAAAGTGTAGCATAACATTATTGTTATTTTTTTTGCTTGTAACTCAAACTCAAAATCCAGATTGAACATATTTATCAATTCAACGTTGAGCTTTCTAATTAATATAGTGGTTGGTGTTAGTTGGTTCTAACTAATAATTAGTGAAAAGCTCTAACATGTTACAGTATAAAGCTTCAATATGCTATAATATTTCTAACCAAAATTAGATTTAACTATTGGTTTTAACCACGTTTCCTAAATACCCTATAAAATAGTCGTAAAAGTACGATTAGAGCCTAAAAAATAATCGATTTAACATCATTGAGGGTTGTCAATAAGAAAAGAAGGAAAAATTGCTTTTGTAGATTTTTAGTGATTTATCACTAGGGATAAAAATTAAAACGCATATGAAGAGAACATATACCAAGTGGGGGAAACCACTTCCTATCTCAAATCGTGCAAAATTATGCTGATACTTACAAAGATTTCTTATATATGTATTTTGGGTGCAAGATTTTATATGGTATTATGCCTTTTTTTTTTTTAGCTAAAGGAGTGTTTGAAAAGTGTAGTTTAAACTGAAACTTTTAAATTAAAAACTATAATATACAAAAATTTTAAATTTTTAAATTAAAAACTATAACATACAAAAATTTTAATTAAAACTAAATTTACTGAACACTACCTAATTAAAGAACATTAATGAAAATACATGGGTTGGGGGAATCTTTTAACTCATGACTCATGCGCCCGAGCTGGCCACCCGTTGTCATCATCATGTCATCTTGTACTGGCATATGCAACAGGCTTCCCACACACTAAAAGAAATGCTTGAAAAAAGCCATGAAAGAGTGTTACCATCTAGCAGTACATGAAAATTTTCTTTAAATAATATATGATTTTAGCACAGTCCTAATGTTGAGAAACCCAACTTATATTTTGCCAATGAATCATCTGCTACAAACACTCAGATTTATGCGCACTTTATGTGGGTCCTAGATTCGGGTTTGAGGTCACAAAAAACGTCATGGATTCTTTTTTGGTGTACCATGGCAAAAGCTTGCCAGCCCATTCCAAAAATTAAGACAGTTGTCTAGATAAATTAACCGTGGGACAATGCTACAAAGAGAAGGGAAGGAAAAAAAAAAACAAAAAAGAAAAACCAAAACCAAAACCAAAAAGCAAAAGGCCTTCATTGTGATGATTCTCGTATTGTCGGCGACGTCCAGAACATGCATCATTGCTGCTCTTTAACACTTTTTTTTTTTTTTTTTTCCATTTACACAAATTAATCTACAGAAAAAGAGACTAAATATTACTATCAGAATTCAAATATCATATATATGCAGAAGACAATTTAATTGAGAGCGTTATAAATTTTCCCATCCCAAAATATCCAATGTCTCCGCCAGTGAATTCACCGGAACCCTCACCGGCCGATATGACGATCAACTTCCGAGCACCGCCGCCGTCGCCGATCCACTCCGGCCGGCGATCCTCCTTCGCGAACGACGACGTTCTGACGGAGTTCCTCGAGCACTCGCTCCGCGTCCCCGACCTGATCTTGCCGGACAACATCTTCCCAAAACAGAGGCCCGTCGACGGCCCTCCCGTCATCGACTTCGCGTCGCTGGTCTCAGAAGAAAGCGATGCCGTTTTGAAGATCGTGGAGTCCGTGGCGGACATCGGGTGCTTTCAGGTGGAGAACCACGGGATTTCGGGGGAAATCGTGAGGTCTGTGCAGGCCGCCGCCGCCGGCGGGATATTTGGGGCGTCGCCGGAGAAGAAGGCGGCGGTGACGAGGTCGCAGGAGATGGCGTACGGGTTTGAGGAAGGTCACGGCGATGAGGGAGAGTGTGAGAATGAAGAGTTCGTGTGGGGTAGGGATGAAGGTTTGAAGTCTGTAATGGAGGGAATTTGGCCACTTGGATATTCTAATTTCTGGTAAATAACTGTCGCTCTTTTTATTTTTTTTTGGTTGTTTTTTTTTAAATGATTTTGGGGTAGCTGAGGAAATTATGTAGGTCTAGTGCATAAAAATGGTTGGATTAAGAAATTATTTAAGTAAAAAATTGCCATGTGAAAGCAGCAAAACAATGTAAATTTAATTAAGGTGGCGTCGAATTATAATTAATTAGTTAATATTCTTAAAATAGAAGACCTTGTAAGGACCTTGTTTTTCTGTATACAATTTTTTTTTTCAGATTTTAATAAGGAGCGGGAATTTAAACTGTTTATTTCAATATTGAAGATCAATATTACTACCATAAAGTTGAGCTTAAAACTATTTGATATTTTTAGTGACTATAACTCCATTTTTCCTAACACGAATGTTGTTTGCACCAATGTATATTATTAAATTTTTTATACCAAGTAGCATTACAAAGTTTTTTCATTAATGGTAAGTATCATTATGAAAATATTAGAATATTTGTTCACATAATAAAAGTAATTTATTGATCACGAGAGATAAATATGACATATGTATATTTCTTTTGTTATAATCTTAACTTTTTCGTGACATATAAAAATAAGAACTATGACATGATTTTATTCAATATAATATTGACGTTAAAGAATGTAACTACATGGTCTAGGATAAATAGATTTTGTTAGTGCTACATTTTTCCTACGTTAGTGATACATTAAATAAATGTTACTATAATTCTCCTTTATGTGTTATATGAAAGTATAGTCCTCCTAAAAGAACCACAAACAAGTCCTTAAAGGAAGTTTATTTGCTAGTGCTTCAATTCTTTCTTTTTATATGAAATTAAATACTGGAAAGCAAAAAATTATCCAAGCATTCTCTCCCTATTGGTGCTACACAGCAAACAAATGGAATCCCTTCTGAGCAACATTGAGAAGATTGGTGAAAAAGTTCTCTCAGTTTTCCTGAAAAATCCACCAAGAAATTCAGTCGTCAACGGAAATGAATTGCATTGGCAAGGGCATGAAAGTGGAACTCTGTGTTGTCTGTACAAAAACAGCAAAAAAGTTGGCAATGAATTGGATGACGGTGCTGAGTCTCTGAGACATGAGGTTATTAGGATGCTTATAAGGAGAAATGACCACTCTCACGCCCTGTGCCTGCATTTCTGCGGCGGCTCATCAGAGTTTCATGTTTACTCCAAAAAAGGATGGGTTTCTTTCACCCCACAGAAAGATGCTTTGGTAATCACAATTGGAGATCAAATTCAGGTAAACCTTATGCTACTTAAGCCAATTCATGTCAAATATGTATAGACTTCATCACATTTACATAATTACATCCTTGAGAACTTATGACTTGCTACCTTGTTCCTCCGTATTATGAGGCTTATAGCAATCAACATTTATAATTGGCTTGTCACAATTGTTAAGTTGTGGAGTCTAATTTTTGTCTTGACAAATTATTGCTTTACATAAAGGACTATGAGGATCGACTAGAAGATTGTTTGAGGATTTTACCCTTGTAAAATTTAGTTATTTTAGTTTTTCATATATATAAAGTGGTACCGAATTATGAGTAATTAAAGAGGTTATAAAAAACAAAGAGAGTTGAGAAGTATGCATTTTTTCTTTTTTAAATTTTTTTTCATCATCGTGAATTTTCTATGGCAACCGAAAGAGGACGAAGCTCTCGCATAAGAGATGAACAATTATAAATTTACGTATTTGTACTTCTTTTTTTTCATCTTATAATTTTATTTGTTCTTGATGATATAAAATTAATGTATCTAATTTGTAACCACAATCAGATAGAAAAAGAGAACAAACAGGTTTAAAGTACCACTGTTAAAACACACTCTCACAATTGATAGCAATTATGAGCAAAAGTTTACTTGTGGTAAAACGTGTATGCCCCCACAATACCATTATTCTCTTAGCCTTTTCATGATTAGACCACCTATGTACATAGGTGATCTAATAATCATATGACTAATTTTTTTTTTTAAAGTGTTTGCATAAGATAATGGCAATTTGTACTGATTAATCTTTCTTTGTTTAACGTGCAAATATATATATATGTGTGTGTGTGTGTGTGTGTGTGTATGACCCCAATTATCATTCTTCGCTTTTCTCTTTGCAGACATGGAGTGGTGGACAGTACAAACATGTGATAGGGAGGCCAATATTTAAAGAAGAGAAAGAAGACAGCATTTCAATGGCTTTCCTTTACTCTCCACCAAGCATCACTTCAAAACCAAAATCAACCACAACCATGGACAAGACTATTTCTCTCAATCAACAAGTCATACTGGCTATAGCTTTAACTCTTGTATATCAATTTTTGGCTTATATTTACCAAAAGTTTTGATATATCACATGGATACTTTACAAAAATGAAATTTTTGTTTCAAGTGATCCTTAATAATGAGTATTTACATACCTGTTTAATTTCTATATGAAAAAAGGATAATACAGTGTCATGTCAAATAGGATATAATGAAATACCTATAACATATATATGTGAATATTTGAGGCCATTTGAAGTTAGACCTTTTCATGTTAGTATAATTATCTGTAAACAAGTGTAGACTTTTTTTTTTTTTTTGGTGGTTAAGGGATTTGACCGAAGTCTAAATCCGAGTTTACAATGTAATTATATGAATTTTATAGGAGGTTTGAGAAGTGTAGTTAGATGAAATTTTTAAATTAAAAACTGTAACATATAAAAACCTATTTATTTTTTCTGATCATATCATTTTTGGAAGCATATATTTTAATTATATGGAGACGCTGCGGGTATCGCTTCAAATGACAAGAAGTGAGGATAAGATTATATTAATCAAGAATGATGCTAGAGCCAGAATTTTTTATCCAAATCATTTTAATACTAACTCAGATGATATATACGCTGACATTCTTTTGTTGGCAGGCCGTAGAGATTTATCATATCATATACCTATCATTAGTCATTAATTAAACCTTAATTCAGAAAAAAAAAAAAAAAACCTCAAAGAGTGAGGAAAACCCTGTCGTAGGAAAACACAAACGACACAACCTTTGACAAAGAAAGCGATAAACGAAGTCGTTTAACATAATGCCCGACGACTACCAAATGAAAGGATGAAAAGTATAATCTAAACAGTACGTCGACAGAGGAGAGAATAAGCGACGCTATTTGAGGTAGAAGACAACCACCACCGACAGAATGACATCATAAACGTAAAAACGACACCGAAATAACCACACAAAAGAAACTAAACGACGGTAATGTAAACAACCGATGACAAGTTGAGAAGAACATAAATACGAAAATAGCAGCTGATGAGAGTATATAATCGAGACATAAAGGACGACAATGAAAAATTAAACACTGGAAAGGAAAAAACGACAAGACGGGGGGAAAAGACCGAAGAAAACGATTGAAAAAAGACAAACAACGACAAATCAGAAAAGTAAATAAAAAAAGGGCAAGAAAATAAAGATTAAAAAATGGATAGACGACAAGAATGGACAAACGACTGGAGAAAGGGAGACAATAGAGACGTGAAAATGACAAGAGAGAGAGATAGAGAGATAGAGAGAGAGAGAGAAGCATGAAAAATTGCACAAGAACAACAAATGAAAAACAACACGTAAAAACAAAAGTAAAACTAGACAGAAAACCGGAACACACATTAGAATGTAAACGACAATGAAGTGGCACAAACGATAACACATAAATATGCAAACAAGGATAAGGAAATGAAATCAAATGAAAGAATAAAAATAAACTAAACAGAAAAACTTAAATAAAAAAAAGGCAAGTGAACACAGAGGCATACACAGATGAAGGTTAAAGCCGCCTTCTAATTTTTTTTTTCTTCTAATTTTGTACATTAAAAAGTTTTTTACAAGTTATGTTTTAATTCTAAAATTGTATTCTTCTCATCTCTTAATATTTTATATCTTTTTTATTTTTTATGTTTTTACCTTGTTAGTTCAGTTATGCTTTCGTCCTTAATTTTACTAGGTCGGCTTCTACACATAAAGACACAAATGAGTAATGACAGTGGAGGACGAACAATAAAACGAAAAACTGAACATCGACGCTGGAAAGAATAGACAATAACAAGAAGGGATAAAAGTGACTACAAAATATTTGAGTGGCGTGAACGAAGAGCCCATAAAAACAACATGAAAAAATCTAAGAAAACGACAACAAATCAGAAACATTCAAGATCAAACCATTATGGACTGAAAGACGCCAACAAGTGTGAAAACAAGATAGATGTGAAACCATAAATAAAATTGAGAAGAGGACAAAAGACAGAATGACGCAAAATTTGGAAAAAGACACAAAAAGTAAACTATGATTGAGCATAAAAGTGAAAACGACGACAAAAATTTTCACACTCACCGGAAAGAATAAACAACGAGAAAATAAGAAAATGGTATCAAATGAGAACACAACAACAAAGGAAGAGAGAGAGAGTTATAATCGACAACATATGAAAAGAAAAAAAGTCATGAAAAAATAACAAAAAATGAGGAAAAGATGGCAAAAATAAAAAAAAAATAAAAAAAATCTCACCAGAAAGAATAAACGACGATTTCCTAAAAAAAGAAAAGAACTAAAGACGATAAAATGAGAAAAGGGCATCAAAACGCACACTCAACGGAAAGAATAAACCACATTCCTGGAAAAAAAAAAGAAGTTATTTACCTTTTTATATAATGTATTTTAGATTTATTTAAATAATATGCATTTAACTTGTGATCTAATTGAATTTATATTTTTAAATTAGATTTAATATACAAAATTATATATATTCTTGATCTATTTAATTTTGATTTAAAAATTACTAAAAATACCGTCAAATTAAAAAATAAGATAACCTTAAAAACTTTGAAAAATTTTACACTAGATTTTGTATTTTAAAAACGCATAAAATACCCTTAAAAATTAATGTTTTGTGGGGTTTTGTTTTTGTTTTCTTCTTATTTTTTAAAAGTTTTAATTTTTCTCTTCTAATGAAAGATAATTCTTTCCTTTTAAAGGTAAAAATTGACTATTAATTGAGAAAAGATATAGATTTGTATATTAAATCTAATTTGAAGTTATACATTTAATAAAATCAAAAATGAAAAGTATGGGTACGTTTGGTAGTATTTTTAAAATAGGTGAAAATGATCTCGTTTTAGAAAATGAGAATTTTTGAGGAATTGTATTGAGAGTGTTTTTAAAATTTTTATCTCAAAAAACATACAAAAACATTTCTAAAAACTCTCAAAACAATACCTATAGTTTTTGGATTATCCTAAGAGGGTATAAAAAAATAAATATCTAAAAAAATAAACGACGAGAAAAGGAGAAAGTGGCATCAATGAGAAAACGACAACAAACTGAAGGGAAAAAAAAAAGAAAAAAGGAAGGCATTAACGACAACATATAAAAATACTATAAAGTCATAATATCATAGAAATTAATAAAGCCATAAACATCATCAAATGAGGGAAAATCACAATTAAAAGAAGAAAAGGTGCGTCTGTCACTGAGAACAAAACCAGTGACAGAGAATCTCTCTTCATTCAGATCACAATCTATTTCTCTCTGCCAAAAATGGACGACTTTGGCTCAAAAACCTCAGAAAACTCCATCTCTGAGTTCACTTTAGCAGAGGTATCTTTCATCTTTCTCAACTATTTTTCTTCATTGGCTTATTCATCCGTATCTGGGTTTGCTCTAAAACTTCAATTTTCGGATTATTTCTAGTAAAGTATGAGGATTTATTTATTTTTCCTTCAATCTATTGAACAAAAACTTCACCTTTTGTCGGTAGAATTAACTCTTCCATTAGCTGTTGAATGAGGAGATTGTATAATCAGTTTAATATTGTTGCCCTAGGGATAGTATTACTTATTAAGCCTATATATATATATATTGAGTTAATTGCACATTAGCTTGGCAAATTTCTTGCAGATCCTGGAAATGGAGAATACGTACAGGGAGGTTAAAGAACAATCTCTTAGTCGGGAGTTTTGCCAAGAACTTGCAATGAGCTTTAGGTGAACAATAATATTGGTTATTTTCTCACCATAGCCATTTATAGGGTGTCAAATATTTCAATTCATACGGTTTTTTTTTATTTTTTTATTTTTTTTAATCTTTTTTAATGTATCTGTCATATTAACTGTCTTTACAGTGGTTCATCAAGTCGTGCTGGAAAATCTACCATAACATGGGAACAGGTATTTTTTTTTAATACCCTTTACTCAGAATTAAGTTTTTCGCATTTATATTATAAAGTGTTTTGTGTTCTTCTAGGTGCAAAATTGGTTTGAGGACAAACATAAAAAGCTTCACCCAGAAAGCACTTCCTCAGAAATTGAGAAGCATAAAAAGTTGAAACCCGAAAGTGCTTCCTCACCTGCTTCCTTCCAATTAGTTGTTGATCTTTCAGATTCAAATACTTCAAGTATTGTGCCCAAATGTTCCCAAACACCTGAAGATCATCCTTTTTCCAGCCACGGTCTGAAACAATTGATAAATAAATGCACACCAACACTTGAATGTTCTGATATTTGATTAAATTTTCATCCAATTGAATTTGCTAGAACAGGGTAGAAAAGTTTTATTACTTATTGATCTTCTAATACAACTTCATTGCAGATGAAAAAATGATGGAGCTTCATGAATTGGCATTTGAGGCTAAATCATCAAAAGACAACGCATGGTGAGAATGCCTATGATACAGAATGCCTGTGAATTGGCATTTGAAATTTTCATCTTGCATAATTAATTCTTGTTTATTATGTTCAAGAATCAAGATCTCTTATTTTGATAATTGTAATTTCTGTCGGAGTTGAACTAGCAACCACAATATATTTCTTCATTTCATTTCAGGTACGACGTTGCTGCATTTCTCACTTACAGATTTCACAATACGGATGAACTTGTAAGATACACCCGCCTCGTATTGTTTACTCTAAAGTCCTTTCTGTTTATTCGTGTTTGTCTTGTGCTCTATTGGTGAAACTGACAATGCATGATGGCTCTTGGTACTTTTTAATTTCAAATTTAAAATAGCTTTCTCAATTATGTTGTTGATGCCTTTAACGTGAATGTCATCATTGGAATGTGCAATTTTGCGTGAGCTTTGAAGAGAAATGCACAAACAAGTTATGCTTACCTTTCATAAAAGGGCTAAATGTAATCATGTATTACAGGAAGTTCGTGTGCGGTTTTCCGGCTTTGGTAAGGAGGAAGACGAGTGGGTGAACGTGAGAACCGGAGTAAGAGAGCGGTCTATTCCCTTGGAACCTTCAGAATGTGACAAGGTGAAGATTGGGGATCTTGTGCTCTGCTTCCAGGTAATCTGTTGCTTTTGGAATTTAATTTGTTCCCCACGACCGGTTAAGGGCTTCAGACAAAATCACAAAAAATGGCAATCTATTTAACTTACCATAAAGTGTGCTTAAATACTCTGAGCTAAAATTCTTTCCACATATTTTTATTATACTATCGCTTTGCTTAATGGCTTAGGATTAATCTCACAAGTGGTTATCAGATTTTACCCTCAATCTCACTTTAATCTCTAACTTTTAAAACGTTTGAAACTTAAAGCTAATCTATCAATTTGTTTAAGTTTTAGACCTTTTGGCAGTTGGATGTTAAAAATGGGACGAAATGTTATGATGTTTCATCAGTAGAGTGTTATCTAATGTTAACATCACATGAATATTCCGTGTACTATTAGCAGAGTATTATTTTTTATTAGCAGCACTAACATATTGGCGTCATCTTTAACATTCAACTGATGAAATGGCTAAAACTATAACAAATTTTTCAGATTTAGGTTGAGTTTGGGATGTTTTAAAAGTCAGGGATCAAAGTAAAATTGATAATAAAGTTCGGGACCATCTATAAGATTAACCCCATAACTTATTTGCAGGAAAGAGAACATCATGCAGTCTACTGCGATGCTCATGTTGTGGATATCCAGAGGAGGCTACATGACCTTAACGGGTGCAGGTGCATTTTCATCATTCGCTATGACGATGATAACACAATGGTAAATTCACTGTGAATTGCTATTCTTTCTGGTGTCTTGTGCGTGTGTGTATGTGTGCATTTTTGGAACACTTTTTATGTTCCTTTCTTCATCTAATGGTGGCCAATAATGTTTAATGTGGTAATGTACCAGGAAAGGGTTCATTTGGGAAGGATGTGTTGCAGGCCTGAAGGCTCCGATTCGCCTGCCAAAACAGAAACAGATAACCAGAAGGAAATATTTATGGATGAGAAATGGAAGTTATCTTTTCTTTATTAGTGCGGCCTTGTGTGTGTTTGGGATGGTTTGGCTTCTAAAAGAGGTGCTCTGAGAGACTAGGCTTTTGCAACGAGAAGCTGCTTAACTTAAGTTTTGGGAAGTTTTTGACTTCAGGGACGTGTAGTTTCCCATGAAGCTTTCAAGAAGAACGGTAGAAAGTATAAATGGAATATTGTGGTAGGATAGGAAAAAAAAAATCCTACTCATAAGACTTTTAAACCGTCAGTTTATTGCAGATTAAGAAAAATATGATAAATTAACAGAATTTATTGAAGATTATATGGTCGAAACCTATCTTGTTGGTATGTGTGAAAAAACCGACTATAAATTTACCCATAAATTATTTATTTTTCATTTGCCTTTTTTTTTTTTTCTAATCATAATTGCCTCTATTTGTGATACGTTCTTCTTTTTTTTTTTTTTTGTGGGGGGAGGTGTGTGTTTTGTGATATGATTTAATATATTTTGTGACCTTTGAATACATTTTTATCATAATTCCGAGTTATTGCTCCTATTTGTGATATATTTTTTTTCTGGGAGTTTGTAATATGATTTTAATATATTTTATGACCTTTGAAATCTTTTTTTTCTCCAAAAAGGAAAAAAAAACAAAGCCCTGGTTTTCTATAGCAGGAAGCCAAGAACAGAGATTCTTCAATCTCTTTGGGAGGCATTGTACTAGTACGTCTTGTTTAACAAGTCTAAAGTCTAAGGTTTTTTTTTAGTCAAATGCAATTTCCAAAAGCTCATAAACATATTTAAATGTTGGGTTGGAATTAAAAGTCGCCATCCTTTAGAAAGCATCTAAAAGTACGAGAACGGCAAAGTACGTAAATACTTTCGAATTTCCAACATCACAACTTTCTGAGCGATCAAACCAAAGGGGGTCAAAGTAAAAATGTTCGCGTTAGCTTTCTTTTGTACTTTCCCGTTGAAGGAAAACAAAAGTTTCCTTGCTCACGACAGCTGCAC
>CAMOHE010054284.1:0-69602 GCA_946598075.1 Artocarpus hirsutus | reverse complement strand
GATATCCTTTTTTTTCCCAATAATACTCTGAGAAGTTTTGTCTTGAGAGCTTGAACAGTGCTGAACTGATCTTTTCTTGAATATCACATGTTCTAATCATACTTGATCCTTTGTGTTGCATTTTGATGATCACGTACTGAGCTTCTAAAATGATTTTCTACCTTTTCATGTTCAGATGCTATTGTTGCTATATCCCGTCCGAGTTCCTTCTTGATGCTCTCATTCGGTTTTTTCTTCTTTTTTTTTTAAGACTAGTTATGTAATTTTTGGTTTACCAGTTTGAATTGAAATTTTTTTGAACTGTTATACCATTTTTAGTTCAAACTGGAGATATAAATGCCTTCTTTCCCCATGTTTGACAAAAGTGGTTCTCACCACTTTTTTAGTAAGAAACAAAAGTGGTTTTTATCACTTTTTTAGTAAGAAACAGTGTAAAGTTCATATATGCTACAGTTATAATAAAAAAATAGCTACATTTATATGTTACAGTAAAAGTAGTTATAACTCATAGTTTCAACCATTCTTTCAAACAGTTTGTTTTGTTGTTGCTTGTTCCTATCATTCTATGATGAAAACCAAAATCTTCTGAGAATCTTCCTGCATATGTGTAAGAGATTACAACGACTTCTGCAGTTGTAATAAATTGAAGCTATGGTGAATACTGAATACTGAACAATTTATAGAATTTTTATGTCATTACAAGAGAATTACTTGGGTGACTCAAAATTAGAACATCTCCAACCGAATGCAATCCATTGCCATAAAACCCTCTCTATTCAAATCTGTTTACTATACTAAAATAATGATGATATGGAAATTAATAACAATTTCGTCAACGTCTTAAATTATTGATTTTATGTCTTGTCTGACAAGTTGGTATAAAATCAACAAGTTCAAAGGGCATTTATGGAATAACATTAGTTAGTGGTATTTTAAATGATTTTATATAGTTTAGTGGGTAAGATAATCCATTTTTGATGTTAAAGGGGCACGTTGAATTAAGTTGAATTAAGACATTGGATTCAACAAACATTTTATGAAATTAATCCATTGCTTTATTACACTTCATAAAATAACACTAATTCAGGAGACGTTTTGAACCATTTTATGTAGTTTTATGTAGTTTATGAGATGAAATAAACACTTTTTAAAATTCAAGAGGTATGATGAGTTAAGATACATAATTTAGTGACATTTCATGAAATTATTTCTTAAAAAAAAAAGTTACTTGAGTTGAAGTACGATATTTTAAGGGAATTCATGAAATTACTCTTTGGTTAGATCTATTGCGCGAGTTATGAAAATATATTATTGCTTGAAGGGGTGAAGAAAATGCAGGCCGTGGGGTTAGAACCCATGCGCATGTGTGTACAATGGATCTCAAGTCTACCCCCTTGGACCCGTCGGGCAAGCCTCCATGCTGGGTGTTCAGTTTTGAACTTCAACCACGTAAAGAATAAATTTTGGTGTACATTTTTTTTTACCCCAAAAAAAGTACACTCACAACTTAAATTGGGAAATCTTATCTTAGTTAGATGATCTAAAATCTTATATTTACAGAAAAGAAAAAACATTTACCACTAAAGTTACCAAAAAAAATGACATATTATGCCATACTTATAAAAAATGTGTTTACTTATGTCACATTTATAAAAAAATTCTTTCATACTGCCATTCATTTTTTTTTAAATAATTAGTGTAAGTTGTTTGAAGAGAAAATTACATATCATGCCATACTTTTAAAAAGATATGTTCTATTCACGTCATAGTTTAAAAAATATATATATGTCACACCATACCATTCATTTAACTTTTTGGAAATAGTTAGTGTGTGTTGTTTAAATCTTTTTTCTCCAATCAATCATGTCGGTAAATTCTTAGTGCCAACAATATAGGTTATGACACGATGACATAACACGCTTTTTTATAGGTTAGGATCAAAAAAATTAACTATCACTTTTAGTGTCAACCTGTAACTAACCCATCCAAAAATGGTTTCATTTTGGGTCAACCTGCATGACACTAAAATGACCCATCTAACTCGCAATTAATTATTAAAATATTTTTTAAAAATATTTTCTCCTATTATAAAATCGACCTATAAGACTGTTGTAGTGCAATTTAGTCAGGCCTAAATTGCCTATAAGCCCAGACAGCCTAGTGTTAAAACTAATCGAATAGATCGAAGAGAATCAATCGTTGTGAGTAAGACTAAATGGACATTTCGTTTAGTTCGATTGGTTCAATTCTTTGTGCATGGTAAGAAGCACTTGGTGTATATCAGCCGCTCAAGATAATTTGATTGTTCGAACGGATCGATCGCTACAAGTTGACGGTTATCATCATGAACTGATGGTTACTAATACGTCTAATCATGAACCGAAACGTGGGGGAGACATGATTTTTGCAGCCTGTCATGGATTAACACGTGTCCCACTATTGCAGTTGCCTTTAGTGAATTGTCCCACTCCACCAGACGGTTGGGAGCCACGATTCCTCCTTATCCTCTATATCAAGGAATTGTTGTTTCATTGTAAGGGATATAGATATAGAAAAACATACAAAAACTTTGCCCAACTACTTTCTCATCCTTTTCTGCTCTCAAGTAATTTGTACCTAGAATCTTTATTATAGTGCATCACAGTGGACGTAGCTCTTTTAACAAAGTGAATTACTATAAATCTTGCGTGTGATACTCTTGTTTTTACAGCATTATTTATTTTGTTTATTGTACTATGATCTTGCACGTTAACTCGAGCTAATAAGTCCAATTAACGGTGATTTGAGGGCCCAAGTTCCTTAAACAGAATTCTAACAACCCAAATCAGCATTTTATATTTGATTGTAGATTCACCGTCTACAAAGACAAAACTCTAGCTCACTTAATCTTAGACTAAGCTTCAAATTAAATTGATTTTAACTCTTGAACAATAAGAAAATGATTTTAGCTTGATCACTTGAGACTTTGTTTTATTGAATTTGTTATTTTGTTACATCTTTTTAGAAATTTTAGGACTTAATTTTTTGTTGTTATAGTATGGAACTCATTTGATTTTAAGAATTTTGTTTTATGTTTATTTAAAACTATATTAGTGTAAATTCAAAGTTAAAAAAGGTCATAGGTTAGTGCATATTACTATGAATAATTGACGGGTTGTGTATCATTAGCAGGTTGTGCGTCATTGGCGGGTTATGGATCATTGGCATTTTATAGGTTGCATAAGGTACGGGTTAGTACAGGTTGTGTTTGTGTCAACCTGTGTTAGAACAGGCCGTGCTAGTGTTGAGATTTCTTAACCTGTTCATGTCACGCATTGAGTTAGCGTCGAGCTAGTTTCCATAAAATTTAACCCTTAATCCAACGCAAACCCAATCAGCCAACATGAATGTGACACCCGTTATTTTCTTAACAGGTATTATGGTAATTAAATTAATTATTAGTATGCAATTAAAATTTGTTTCCATCTAAAATAGATTTTATGTTATTTATTTCTACTTATTTTTAAATTTTCTAAAATTTTTCTATATTTATTTAGTGTATTTACTTAAATGCTCTTAGAACTTCTAATTATTTATGAAAACGACATTTTGGCACTTTGTGTCTAAAAGTCTCCAAAGAGACTCATTTTTCCTGCCTTCTTTCTTTTCTTTGCTCATCCTTGTTGACACTCTCTCTTTCTCTCTTTCTCTCTTTCTTCTTCCTTCCCTTTCTCTTTCTTTTCTTCTTCTTCTTTACATCCATGGTGAAGCAAAACCAGGGAGATCAAAAGGGAAAATTCAAGTGACCCTTCCACAAAAACCACAAACAATCTCTCATAAGCTCAAAGATCAAGGGGATTTAGACGATTTCAAGATTAAACTCTACTTTTGAACTAAGTTTGAGGTTAGATTTTTAAAACTTTAATCTTGGTTCTAAGTTGTATTTTGGTATGAAAATTAAGAGAAATGTGTTCTTGATATTTGTGGGTAATTATACAATGTTGTTGAAGCTTGATTAACATAAATCTTTGTTTAAAATGAGTTTTTGAGCTAGTTTTGAAAAGCTTTGATTTTTGGTTTAGATTTATTTGTTAAGCATGAAAATTTTGGAAAAAAAAAATGATCTATATGTGTTTCAATGTGTTAATCTATGGTTTTTATGCATTTTCTATACCCTAAAAATTATTAAAAAGGATCATATTTGACTTTTAAAGTTTGAAAACTTTAAAAATGGAAACTGGAATTCCTAGAAGTTGTTCTGTCTATAGGTCGATCTTTTCAATTGGCAGGCCAAACCCATCGGCAGGTTCGGTAGGCTGAACGCCATGAATCGGCATGTCGAACACTGTTCAATTTGGCCTGTCGAATTGAAAAGTTTGGCAGGCCGATGAACAGTACTGATAGGTCGATGAATAGTAATTGACAGGCTGACAAAGAGTCTAAAAATAGTAATTTTGTTCATAAGGTTAGAAATAGTTGATCGGTAGGCCGATCAGGCATTCCAAACACACTTGTTTTACATCGTTTTATGTTACAAAATGTTCTAAGGATTTCATATAAATGATTATGGCACATTAATAAGAATAGATGGTATATCAGTATGATTATAGATTAGGAATTTAGTTAAAATATGGTTATTTTTCTACGTCATAGGATGACAGAGTACTTAGAGCTTATGTTGTGAGCTTGGTATCGGCATGGTATTCACTAAGAAGTAGGGAATTTATTACTCATCTTTTGTGAGTTTTTATGATATTCAAAATTGGTTGTTTTATTGCAAGATATATATATATATATATATATATATGTTAAACTGCTATTGTATGAGCATCACATATGAGATAATGATATGAGCTCGTCTTGTATTATACAACGAGGAATATATTGATTTGACATATGTTATTGTAAATTGAAAAGCATGATTAGAAATAATTAACTCTATAAATAATGAATGATTATAGAGGAATGGTAAGACATGAATAAGGCGACGGTTACGTACTTAGGTACGAATAGCCTAAAAGGTAAAATACGAGAGGCGACGGTGCTATCTTGGGTCAAAAGTCCTAAAATGCACTGTAGAGGAATCGACTTAGTGAGAATCTAGGGCTTAATATCCTCTCACTGGAACACCCTTGAATGATTATAGGGTGGATAAGCGCTTCCATTTGGGTTTTGTTGAGTTGAGTAATATAATATTTTATTGCACAGTGGATATAGATAAGCATAATTAAATCTTGAATTTAATATGTGTGTATATATATGTATTAAACTTGATAAGAATGATCATAAGATATCGACCAAAATTGAAGATGCTAACATTGATGAATAATATTAAGAACTAACTAATCATGCAGGTTTTAATGTGGTAAGGATAAAAAACTAAATGTGAGTAATGGTTTTTCTTACCGAGCATGTTGTCGCTCATTCTCTTATATTTTTATCTTTTCAGGACTCACAAAGTGTGGGGCTGTGTCAAAAAATATAGTTGAGGAAGCTATGTAGATGTATTATGTTGGAATTGCTTCATTTGTTAGAGAATGTACTTCATGATAATGTAAGCATCTTGTGTCACTTTCTAGGATTGTATTAAGGTTGTATTGAAGGTTGGAATGATGATGATAACAGTTGTTATTATAAAATATAAGGTACTACATTAAACTGTAGTTTATTTGTTTGTGTTTTTATTTTGTTATGAGAGTTTTTATTTAGTCTCGGACAAATTTTTTTTGATGTTTTATTTTTATTTTCTAAACTTCATTTTATTTATTAAAAACTGTTAACCCCTACTTAAGGGTGTTATAGAATTTTTGGTTTCAGAGCCTAGGTTCGCTAAACTTAGAGAGTGTAGCACCACTTTAAAATCTATTTTTGAGATAGTTTTGGAGTTGAATTTTCAATGTCATCATCAAAATGAACCTTCGGTTGATTTATACAGTCTAGGAGGATGTAATATGAAAAGGCCCTAGAATGGAAATATTAATGGTTATATAAGTACGATGATTATATATAATGAAAGTATTAATTGTTATGTGGGAATAACAATTATAAGGAATGGGCTTATATGTAGAATGCTTATGAGAGATTCGTATAACACTAGAATCTATAAGCATTTCTAATTCGTATGGAATGATGAGAAATTCGTATAGATACGAGGATTTAAGAGCCTTTTATCTCGTGAAAAATAATAAGAAATATAAGGCTTAGATGTGAATCACTTGGCTACTTGGGGTTTTCTTATATGAGGAAATTAAAGATTGTATAAGTGAAATTTTAGAGATTGTAGATCTCCTTAAGTAGTAATATAAATGATCTTTGCTCATTGATGTGGTCTATATTGGAAAATAGAAAGTATATTAATTTCAAGGTTAGACACATTCAAATCCTTGGTAGTGTTAATGGTGAATATATGCTAACAGATACTGAGTATTAAGGAGAATATAAGAGTGTATGCATGATTTAATAAGGTTTGATTAAGGCAAATTATTTTGACTCACGAGAAGATTTTGTTGTTATAGAATGATTTGTATAACATTCAAGAGGACTTTTGATTTTTATCAAATTAGGTTTTTTCATTTATTTTGGTCAATTATATTTTAAGTTGACTTCGAATTGGGCTTAAGATCTATACAAGTTTGGTTTCCATTTCATGCTTGTTATTTGACTTGTTCCAAATGTGTTAAGGCCCAAAACAACCCGACCCATTTTAATTTAGAACATTTGGAACTAATCCTAAATCCTGAATTGGTTCGATCCATGCTGTCATTTATACATGGTCTCTACATGTGTCACCTATAGTGGTTTAATTATTGCCTATATATATGTTTACTGTACATAGTAGCTCATTTCTCTGAGCTCACACTCTCTCTAAACTTGTCGTTCTCTCTCTAAATTGCAAATCCTCTTATTTCTCTCTAGAACTTCTTCTTTCTCTCTCTAAAAGAAGAAGGAATTCCAAGATACTGCAACTTATCGTCTATATTTTTCCTTTTTATCTACTTTTCTTTCATCTCATCATAGATCCAAAGTACCAACACCTGAGAAAGAATTTTCTATCACTCTACCGAAAGATTCTCAAAAAGAAACATAAGACTAGGATCACTCAGTTGTAAATTCCCTTGTGATATGAGAATGTTGATAGAGGGGAAGATACGTCCGAGTGATTTTAGTCAAGATGTCGGTTTACCAGGTATGTGTACTAGCCATAGTGCGATGAAAAGAAGAGCTCATGCCATCTTGGTCATTTGTAACAAATGTGGCCAACAAAATTGTAACGGTAAATTTATTTCAACTAGATATGTGTTTGTAAATAGAGAGGATAAAATAAGGTTTACAAATATAGACTCTGTAAGGAGAACTTAGATAACCTCTATGCTCCTCTTCAATATCATCCTAATAGGTATGTCCAAGGTGCTATCTTTAAACTTTGGCCTAAAATGCATATAAAAAGATGGTGTCTCAAGAATATTTGCCAAATCGCAAAAGAATTGGATGGGGAATAAGTCATCACTCTATAAAGGTTGTTTAGTCTTTGTTTATTTGAAATCGTTTCAATTGATGTTTAATAGTCTGTGTCTTTCTTTTACTTAGAATATTTGCCTTTATGTTCGAAATAATTATGATTATTAGATTGACACAGTAAGTGTTACTGTCTTAATTAATTTATGGTTTTCCTTAATATACATATATAATAAAATATATTATCCTATCAAACACTTCACATTCAGTACTGTAACATGTTTGAAATTTTTGAAACTTATGCAGATATTTCGAGATTTGTATCTCAAATTTTAAAAGTTCTACAGTATTTGTTGTTTACACTGATTTTTTGAATTTGGTGTACATTTGTCAAAAGGTCTACAGTTGTGTCAAATGTTTTCTGTCAAACCATTCTCAATTGTCAAAAGTTATATAGTATGTGTCTAAAGTTTTTCAAAAGTATATCAGACTTTTTAAAAAGAATCAACCGCTTTTCTTACTTTCTTACTTGAACAATATTTTGTTCAAACCTTTGGATTTCCCTTTCGTTATCTACTCGTTTGTCTCTTCAGCCCTTTTGTATATCTTTCATCTTTAAAATCTCATGTAGAACCTTGAGTCTAAATGAAGTAGACATAAGCAACCAATTGTATAAACTAAATATGTCTACCTTCTAGTCAACCAAAAAAATAAACAATGTTTGTGTCTTTTGTGGTTCCAGCCTAGAAAAAATAAAGTTTATCTAGAAGCCGTAATACACTTAGGACAAGCCTTAGCATGGAAGAAAATTAACCTGACCTACAGGGTGGTAGTTTAGGATTAATGAAAAATGTGGCAACAACAGTTAAGTTTGGTGATCGTGACAAAAAACATAGTTGAAGAAGCTATGTAGATGTATTACGTTAGAATTGCTTCATTTGTTAGAGAATGCACTTTATGATAATGTAAGCATCTTGTGTTACTTTATAGGACTGTATTAATGTTGTATTGAAGGTTGAAATGATGATGATGACAGTTGTTATTATAAAATATAATGTGCTATATTAAATTGTGGTTTATTTGTTTATGTTTTAATTTTGTTTTGATAGTTTTTATTTAAGTCCCGAGTAAATTTTTTTAAGGTTTTATTTTTATTTTTTGATCTTTATTTTATTTATTAAAAATGGTTAACCCCCACTTAGGGGTATTACAATGAACTACCACCCCTACAAATCCTAATACTCTCTCAACTCTCTCTTCCCCTTTCTTACACATCTATCAAAGAATTCTTCCTGTTTAACGATTTTTCTTTTCCAATCAATTCTACTAAATAAACCTTGACACTCTTTCAATTCTCTCTTTTTCTCCCTCTCATCTTATCTAAATTATTTTCAGTGGCATAATAAATTTCAAACATATGTAACATTTGTAAAAAGTAAGTTTATGAAAGATGTCATTTGTGAAATTTTTCCTTCATATTTATACTTAATTTGAACTATCTAAAATTCGAAATATGACATAAATTGACCAATTGATCAATTTCTATTTCCTAATTGGATTTAACTTAGACTTTTAGTCATTTGCTAGCTAGGATCCAAACTTTTAATTGTGACATTTATGAATTATGACCCTAAATTACACAATGCATTCCAATAACATGTCAATTAATCAATAACAATTTAAGATCCAAAAGGTCAAAAGTAAAAAATTTTAGGTTCTAGCTTATCAACTAATGAAAGGATTAAGGATGCAATTACTTAAACATTATGGGAATTTCTGTCCCTTTTTAGACGTTTGTTAGTTATGATACAACGATTTTAACAGTATTTCAAATTTAAAGACCCATTTTTTTTAAATGCAAAAGTTTATAGTCCAATTGCCAAATCTACACAATTCTCTGATTTCATAGCCAAACGTTGTCATTTCCCTTCCATTCTCTCTAATCCCCTTGTTGATAGTTGGGTAAACTTTATTTATCCACGTTAAACTTTTAATTGATACATGCACAAAACACATTGTTTATTAATGCGCTACTGCAATTAATAATTTGTTTAGTTCACTAATTCAAATTGGGTTGATTTTTTATTTTTTGTACTAATTGAAAAATTTTCAACTTGAGATTTAAACTACAATCCAAAATGACATTTAGATGTGCAATAAAAAAAATATTTACGTAAAGGAAATATAATATATGGAATAAACAAAAATATTTACTTAAAAAAAATATAATATGTGGAATAAACAAACGAAAAATTTGCAGGCTGTGGGGTTCGAACCCACGCGCACTTATGTGCAGTAGATCTTAAGTCTACCCCCTTAACCTCTCGGGCAAACCTGCCGTTTGATGGCGTACCGACAACTATTTTAATAAAAGTTTGTAAAAGTTCAAGCCCGCAAACCCTAAAGCGAATAATCGAATAAAATCAAACCCAAAGAGAAGAGAAAACGAAGGAGATATTGATCACGGCGAAATCATTCATGTCTGTGAGGAGAAGAAGAATCTGAAGCTTCATCAATGGCGGAACATTTGGCATCGATATTCGGGACAGAGAAGGATCGAGTGAACTGCCCTTTCTACTTCAAGATCGGAGCTTGCAGGCATGGCGACCGCTGCTCCAGGCTCCACACCAAGCCCAGCATCAGCCCTACTCTCCTCCTCTCCAACATGTACCAGAGGCCCGACATGCTCACCACACCCGGCGTCGACCCCCAGGGCGACTCCCTCGATCCTCGCAAGATCCAAGATAACTTCGAGGTTTTGCTTTTTCTTTTTCTTTTTTTTTTTAATTTCTCTTTCGATTTTTTTTTTCTTTTTCTCATTTTTTGTTTCGATTTGATGATTTTTTTTTTTGTTTGGTTTGAAAATGAAGGATTTTTATGAGGACCTGTTTGAGGAGCTGAGCAAGTACGGCCAGATTGAGAGCTTGAACATCTGTGATAATCTAGCTGACCACATGGTGTGCATATATATATATATTATTTATATTTTGAGTGTCATTTTTTTAGGGTTTTTGTTTTTTATCTGATCGATTTTTGAATCTGGTGTTTTTTTTGGTTTGAGCAGGTGGGTAATGTTTACGTGCAGTTCAGAGAGGAAGAGCATGCTGCTTCTGCTCTTCAAAACCTGACTGGAAGATTCTATGCAGGTTTTATTATTTCTGTTAATTTTTTTTCGTTCTTTTATATACTTAAAAAGTTCAATATACTTGTCTTTTCGTTGATGGTTTTTGGTTATATAGTGGTTTGGTGATTGATCATGTCTCGTTTTAACTGGTTTTTAGAAGTTCGTTACTCTTTTGTCGAAGACACACCTTGGAATAACTTCTTTTTGATTTTTGTGAATCTCCAAAATTATATATACGGGCAAAGTCTCAAATCCAACGTCCTGATCAGTCAGGCGCTGGCAACATTTATCATTCATTGATATAACATCATTCGCACATTCGTGTAATTCTCAATGGTACAAGTGCTAGACTACACTTAGTGTCACACTAAAGCAAATTGATTGTTACACAAACTTATGAACGTTGTTATATTAGTGAATGAAAAATGTTACAAGTGTCTGACTGGTCTGGATGCCTGACTCAAGACAAATCGTTTACATATGTGTGTGTGTATATATATATTATCAAACATGTGAATATATTCTTCAAAGATGGGGTTTAGGCTTTTGTTCCTTAGACTAATTGGTTAAGCTAAGTGGGTTCCTGGTGAGCTTCAATAAGTGTATCTTCTTAGTACATGTTCAACACCTGTCACGATTTTGTAGTACAAGGCACACTAGTTCACCATTAAATAAGTTGTTTTTAGTTAGTAATCCATTTTTCGATGTTGGAGTTCATTCTTTTGTTGTTGAGACCATTACCATTAGAGATGAGAACATGATCAAATAATACATTTACAGCATCTAATACTCGATTTTAAATCTGATTTCAGGTCATAGGGATAAGGGATTTGAGATTCAAACCAGAGCCAGTTTTAGCCCAAATGGCTTGGCACGATTGAATTAAAATTGCCTAGCTATGACCACTGTAAATTGGCTTTGTCATTTACTCATTTTGAATTTCAATGCAATGAAGCACATTTTGGTCAAGCCTACAACAGTTTCTAACTTCATTCTTTCAAAAAGCAATTTTTTTTCTTCAGACATGCATCTTATGTTTTAAATGGATTGTTGGTAGAAATTTTGTGTTACGAAAAGAGTAATATGGCTTCTCTGTGTTGTTTGTTTCTTTTGATTTCCCTCTTTGAACGCTTCCTCATTTTATGCTAAAAATTGGCATCAAAATTGAGCCATCAGTTCTCAAATTAAAAATTTAGAATAATGTGGTTTCAAAATGCATATTGTACTTATTTGGACGTTGAATTGTATAAAGAGCAAGTTCTCAGTGGTTTTTTGGTTTATTTGAAAGGAGTTCTCAGTGTGTTTACATCTTCTTTTTTTTTTTTTTTAATCATGTCTTCCGCTCCTCTAGTGAGAATCCGTGTTTTTGGGCATGTAACCTAACAATGCTAGGTGAAAAAACAGGCTAGTTATTCACAAAGTTAAAATATTTTGGAAATTCCATGAAAATTTTATTAGGGCGGCCCATTATCGTCGACTTCTCGCCAGTGACGGATTTTCGTGAAGCCACATGTAGGCAGTATGAGGAAAATGTATGCAGCCGTGGTGGATACTGCAACTTTATGCATTTGAAGAAGATTGGCAGGTGAGTTTGGTTTTCTTCTCTTTAAGAGTATCTTGGCATAAAAAAAAAAATTTCTTTTTTTTTTTAATGGTTTATTCACTGTTTTATGTATATTTTAGGGAGTTGAGGCGAAAATTATTTGGGAGGAGCAGACATAGACGTAGCCACAGTCGCAGCAAAAGTCAGAGTCCTCATAGGAGCCGTGGTTACGAGGAACGTTCTCATGGAGGCTGTGGTTCCAGTAGAAGAGAGGATGAAAGGGATCATCATTACCATGATAGGAGGCGGCCCAGAGGCCGTAGTCCTGGACATCGAGGAAGGAGTAGAAGCCCTGGGGCTTGGGGAAGGAGGAATAGGAGTCCGGTCAGGGAAAGTAGTCTTGAAAGAAGGGCTAAGATAGAGCAATGGAACAAGGAAAGAGAACAAGCGGACGCGGATAACAAGCACAATAAGAATAGCAATGAAAACGACAACAATGGCTTTGCACATGACGCAAATCAGTATAATGATCAGCAGCACCACTAGTGCGAGGGGGACTCATTGCTGGTCTGATTGAAGCTTTCTGGTTTGCCCCCTATAAATTTATCTCATTATAATGTTCTAATAAATAATGAAAAATTTCTTCTTTGGGTTGACTCATTTGAAAAATGGTCTTTGTTTGGTGGAGACCTCTCACTGGTAAGGCTTTGTTTTTAACTGTTAGATATGATCAAAATCACTTTTTTTATACATATTTAACAGTAGATTACTTTTTCACAGTTGATTGGTTCCTTTTTTATGGATTTAATATTTTCAATCTTTCTTTTACTGAATAATAATATCATATAAAAATTTCTCTTCTTTGCTTGACAACTTTCAGGTGCAGCTGCTGATGCCTTCAAAGAGTATTCTTTTAATGATGTCGTATACTTATTGCCTTTGTCTTCACCATGGCTTGCGTCCAAGATTTGACGGAGGGTCGTCAATTGTGAAATTCCCTTTAAATGTTGGACCTATTTTAGTTTCATAGAGAGACTTAGAAGTAGCCTATTGTATTGCCTTGAAGTTTTTAACGATGAGTTGTAGCATGAAGATGGTTTTCTGATAGGTTGTGAACTCGCATGATTTATATTTTACAACTTCAAAATGGTGTTTGTCTCGCATTTTGATTCATCAAAATGTCTGGAGCTTGATTTAGCATGTCGTTTTCTTCTGCAATAAGGAGGTACGGATGGTCGTTGATTGGTTAAGGCATAACATCATTTAGAGTTGAAATAATAATAATAATAGTATTATTATTAAATAATTATTTTTATTTTTATATGGTTATAATCCTCTTATTTATAAAACTTTGAGTCCTAGTTTAGTGTTTGTTGTATTTTTATATTGAATATTACTGTTTTGTTAGTAATAGAGTTAAAACTTGTTTTGTTAGTAATAGAGTTAAAACCTATGGGTTAAATTATTATATACCTTTATAACAATTTTACATGTCATTAAAGTTTTATTAAAAATCATTAAGAATATATATGCCTTTACATGAACGGTGAAGAGATAATAATATTTTAGGAAATTAGAAAACTATATTTTGTGGCGAAGCCGCTTATTTGAGCGCTCTCATCCTATTTTTATTGGTTTTTAAGCATAAAGTTCTTATAAAACAATTTGTATAAGAAAAATCGCATCTACCGCATAACATTATATTTCTGAAAAATAATTAAAAAAAAAGCTCAACAATTTTTGTTTGACCCTAATTTACGAAACGTACACGTTACCCATTATTTTTCTTAAAAATAACAAAAAAAAAAATGCTCAACAATTTTGGTTTAACCCTGATTTATGAACCGTACACTTTGCCCATTAAATTACTATTTTGAGAACTTTAATAGAGGTCCCAACTGAAACAAAATTTTCGTTGAGTTCATGCTATTTGATTAGTGATTCATATCTAGAGCATGAATGTTTGGAATTCATAGTATGTTAAGGGACACTTTTGCTAATTTGAATCGAAGAACTACAGAAAATCTGTCTATTCCGGGCATTATAACTATAGTTAACGCATTTGTCATGGTTAGAAGCTCCAACTCTATTTAAAGGTCGTGGCCGATATTGTCTCAATCACCAGTATCATCATTTATCGTCAACAAGAAAAATGTATTTAGTAGTGTTACCAGTATCATCATTTATCGTCAATAAGAAAAAAGTATTTAGTATTGTTATCTCTTGAACTTATTGCACATTTACAATTTATCGCTTGAACTTTTAATTTTAGTAAGTTGTATCTTCAACTTACAAATGTATAGCAAGTCCCTCGCTGGTAGCAATTTTAAATTTTTTTAACCAAAATTGATGTGTGATTTTCACATAAGTTGCTAATTAGGAGTATAAAAGGATTTTGTCATACAAATGTTAATTTAAATTTAAATTCAAACCAAAATCGATTCAAAATTTAATTTTCTGTCGATGAAAACTTTATTAAATATATTAACCACAATAAATTTGGGTCTTAGTATATATAAATATAGAAATAACCATTCATATTAACAATCAACTATTTATATACAAATTACATATTAATTCCAGTTAAAATCTAAAATCACCACCAAATGGAGGGTAATTTGCTGAAGATTTGTAAGTTCAGAAAACAATTTGCCAAAATTAATAATTCAAGGGGTAAATTATAAATGTACCATAAGTTTAAGGATAACAATGCCAAATACAGTAAGAAAATTAGACTTGTTATCCAAGAATTTATTCAGAAATTCTCAAAGGTAGGAGTTTGTCGCTCAGTATTCAATCAAATAAGATCGTCTACCCCTAGAGAGAGGCGGTTAAGTGAAGCATAAAAAGGTTTTTCAGGATGGGAAAAAGATACAATTTTATGCCCTACTGTATTGAGAAAGATTGAAGAATAAGAATCAACTTATTGATGCTCTTGTTTAACTGTCCTGAGCTGGTTGAAGGTGAGATTGTCAAGAAGATGCTATTATCTTAGATGGTTCTTAAAAGAGTCTTTCTTTTCCTGTTTAGCTCGATTAGATAGCCCTGAACGAACTTGCAATCCACGCACCGTTTGTTCATGGAGATGGAAAATCCCAGCTCATATTATCATCCAATTCATGCCATAAACCTTTCAGAAGTGTAAGGTTTATTTATTTATTTATGTTTAGAATGAGGGATTTTTTAGGGTGGGAGTGGGACTACAAGAGAGTTAAATTGAATATTATGCAAATAGTTGATGACATCTACGAATTTAATGGGGGCTAATATACGCATTTGTGAAAAAATCACAAAAACTGGATCGAGTTTCAAAAGCATTAGCTAATATTAAAGACAAAATGGTTAATCTCATGGAGACTTAAGAGAAAAAATATGAGACATCTCTCGTATCAACAAACAAACCCGTCCAAACCCAGTTTGCGATGGAATAGTAAAGCTAGTTCTTGTTTTTATATCCACTATATTTACTACCAAGTTTTCAACAAAAAACCATGAAGGCAAACTAAAAGGTCCGTCCTTCACTTTGCGATAGGGTGTTTGGCCTTTGTATGAGATTGCAGTGCATTGTCTGAGCCAAACGACCTACAAGAACAGCAAAAAAAAATCGAAAAACAAACACAACCATCAAAAAGAGAACAAAAATATAAAGAGAAGAGGCCCTTTACCTGTTGCATGACTTGCAAGGGAAGGCTCCGCCAGATTTTGAAGTCTGCTGCTTGGGCTGCTGCTCTTTCTTCACTGCTGTTTTCCCGGCCTGTTTCGCAGGGTGAGGAGTTGCTGTATGGCCACCAACTTTATTGCCACCTATATCAGCAATTGGTCACCGACCCGTCAGCCACTTAAACAATGACACGGTATTGGTATATCTAAATCATAATTTTCAACTAAATTTTGAAAGACACCAACTCTAATCCTAACTTTGAGTTGTCATCTTTTCCTTGAAAAATGCAAATTTTTATTATTAATTAATGTGGCAATCTTGTAAACAAACTATCAATAAGAACAAGTCAAAGCTGGTACAAAAGGTTGGGCTCGGAATTTGTATCCTAATTTCTTTGAATTAACTTTGAATAAATAATACTTGGTTTAATTACAGCTACAAACTATCTCTAATGTATAGCTGATGCAAAAAAAGTTGCACCTAAGAAGAAGAGACAAAAGTAAACCCAAAGAAACTCAGTAACTCACTTATCTTTGCAACAGCCTTTTCAGGAGTCAGGAATTTTGCCTTTTTATCACCACCTGAAGTTTTCTTAGCAGATTCCGCTGGTCTTTTCTGGCCAACATCAACCTTTAATAACATAAAAGAAAAGAAGGAAAGAGAATTCACTTTGTAAAAATTTCTGGAAGCAGCATAGTGAATATAATGTTAAACGCGGCTGTCTGTCACATTAAGAAGAAAGAACAGGAGCCAAAGAATATGAGTCTTTAACCTTGTTTTCTTCATCCTCGTCTTCACTTTCACCAGTTTCTTCGTCATCACTTTCGTCCTCATCTTCACTTTCAAAATCATCATCACTGCTTTCTTCCTCACTCTTGACCTTGCCCTAAACAACAAGATCATCAAGCCAATGACATTCAAAGATCATTCGTGCAAGGATATTTAAGGATGATATACGAATAACACTAATAACTGCATGTCCCATCTGGTTATAATCAGTTAATGGAACTGAAAAAGGCATCCTCCACATCTGATACACATTACACGTACATATATGGATTTTGTGGGCTAAAAAAGACATTATAAAATTCCATACAAAAGAGATAAACATGTTAAGAACCATATTAAAAAAAAAAATCACTCGCCATCAAATGCCTCATCAATAGATGATGAGTCTTTTTTCATGATTGTCAGTACTTACCTTTTGATCAGATTTAACATCTTTATTCACGTCCTCATTCTTTGCCTCTGGTTTAGCCTGTACGCTAGATCGATCTACATAAACATGTTAAAAACCATGTCAAAGAAAGAACTCAACAAGTTAACATGCCGAGCAGAAAATAATAATGAGAAGATCTTTACCATTCTCAATGGGAATAGGTTCAATACCATCATCATCTTCAGAATCTGGGAAGTCGTTTGGAAAACATATAAATGCTCAGATCAAACTACGAGTAAAGACTGCAGAGCAAATGAAATAACAAAGACAATTACTCACCATAATCAGAATATGTGATGGACGACAAGACAATTGCAGTCAAGGATAAAACAAGCATGGACAACTAAACAGCATAAACTTTCAAAGAAAGAATTTATATGTTTACAAATTAAGAGGAGTTAACAAAAGGATATTCATTTGGAATAACAGTTGTATATCCAGCGAAGTGAACACTCCCATTTTTCCAGTTATGGGAAAGCTCAAATTCCTTTTCAAACACAAGATCAAAAGAAATCTGAGGGAACTTCTCCGAAGAGAGTATTCCAATAACAAACTTCTTATCATCAACTTTTGCAAACAGGTGCACAGGTTCACTCCCTTTGTCTTTCTTGACCTCACCCAAACAAGCCTGCACTGTTGCAATCATTGTCAACTACCAGGTAGAAGCGGAAGCAAATAAAGCCCACTCTGAAGTTTACACAAATCACTTATTACCTGTGAGAGATGCAAAATCGCGCCATCCTCTTGCTTCACCACAAAAGACTCTCCGCTTTTGACCTCCACTCCTAGGCATTGTATCACACTTGTAAGAACAAAGCTATAACAGAACACAAAAAGGCAAAACTTCTGCAACAGCTTCACCCTACCGATTTTACATCACTTTGAAAATAATATGTTAGTAGTACCCCATTTTGATCTTGTAGCTGTATTATTTGTAACAAAACATTCTCATTTCTCCTCCAATTCAACAAGCACAAGCATAAAAGGGAAAAATATTTATGTCAGGAAACTACACCTGGTGCGTAAATAAAAATTTAAGGCCTGTTTGTTTCGAGAACTCTTTAAATTCTTTAGACTCAAATTTAGATTTGAGTATTAAGAATCCTTTGGATACGTGTTTGTTTCCTCCAAAATCCAAATCCTTTGAGTATCAAGAATCTAAGTTTTCAGAGTTTTGACTCCCCTAAACTTTTGATATTCGGATATCTCTACTACAGTAAAAACTAAAATTCTCTCTCCTATATTTGAGGAAAAAAATCATAACTTATTCATTTGTTATTCAATTGAGATGATTCTTTTCTCACTGTGTTTCTAGTGAAGAAAGGAATAGATTAAAATCTATATTGCATATTTTTTATGATCATTAACATTAAGATTTCATTAGATTTGTTGATAAATCAAAAACCATTTTGACTACCTCTCCAAACACAAATTTCAAATTTATTCCATACTCAGATTAAAACTTAAATACATATCCAAACGTCAATTCGAATAACAATTCAAATCACTAACTCAAATCCTAATTCAAATTACATTAACTCAAATCAAATCACTAATTTGAATTCATTTACCAAACGGACCCTTAGAACACCACTTAGTCATATCATAATACAGAAAATCTCAAACGGCAATTTAGCTGTTTCCCAGAACAAAGTCCATAAAACTGGAACAAATAGTAAGCACACTAACCATTTTTTTTGGAAATTGGAACTAAACTAGAGAGTAAAGTGACTCATAAATACTAGGAAGAAAAACAGAAATTCACTGAAATAGACAAAGCCAAATGAGAAATTTAAGCGAATACAAGTATGCGTATACAAATAAATACATACTTTGTACACACATAATACATATAAATCTCTTCAATATATATATATGCGATATACATGTATGGACTTCGAGTGACATTTCAACTCGCATTCGCTTCTCGGAAGTGTTAAATATAAGCGCTTAACAAACCTAGAGCAGAATCTGGTAAGAAGTATTTCAAAACCCTAAGCACGGAGAAAATCCGACTACTAAAATCAGTCCCTTTTTCCCCTAGTTTTCTCGGAAACCAAACAACTAAATAGTTCAGAATCGAAAGGCAGAGCGACGGAGGGCTCAAAACAGAAGATAAATCGTTGGAAAAGGAAATGATCGTGGAGAGGGAGAGAGATTACCCCAAAACTCCATTGTTGAAGACGACGAGCAACCGCAGAGTGCGCAAAAATAACAAGTTTCTAGAACAAGCCTCTTTTAAATTCCTCTTTTTAGTTTTTTTTTTTTTATTTATATTGATAGGCAGTTTTTTTTTTTTTTTTTTTTTAGTGAAAACTGCCGTGCATTAAATAAGAAAATAATTATAATTAAAGCAAGCTAAGTGCCGTAAGTATCCGTTTTCAGCTGTGAGATTCATTAAACAAATATAATTTTAATTAAATTTAATAATTTTAAAATATGCATGATAAAAGCTTTTGCCTGAAAAACCTTTATGTTAATTAAATTTTTTTAATAGATATAAAAAAATACATATGCATAAATAAATTTGTTAGCTGTTTAAAAAGTAAATAGTTTTTTTAGGCCTCAACCTTTTTTAAAAAAGATGCAATTTAGTTATTAATCTTTTTTTATTTAACTGGTTTTATCATTTAAAAGGGTATAATTTAGTCTCTACCGTTTAATTTTAGATGAAAAAGTTTATTTTGACCACTTAAGTGAGGGTATTTTAGTAAAATATTCAATATGTTTTTAAAAAATTAAAATTAAAATATAAAAAACAATTGAAAAATAAAAAATAAATATATATTATCAAAATCAAATTTAAAAAAAACTGATTTTTTAAATAAAACATCAAATAAAAGTTTTTTTAATCTCTCATCTTTTTCTTTTTTCTACTTAAGTGAGGGTATTTTAGTAAAATATCTAATATGTTTTTAAAAAATTAAAATTAAAATATAAAAAACAATTGAAAAATAAAAAATAAATATATATTATCAAAATCAAATTTAAAAAAATCTGATTTTTTAAATAAAACATCAAATAAAAGTTTTTTTAATCTCTCATCTTTTTCTTTTTTCTTTCATTTTTTCTTCTCTTTTTTCTTTTTCTTTCTTTGGCAGCTGATGGTTGGGGGGGGGGTCCCTGGGTTTGGGAGGCACTGGCAAGGGGCTAGGTTCAAGAGGTCGTTAGCGTTGGGAGGGGGCTCAATATCAAGATGTTGTGTTTTACTCACAATAGAGAGAGAAAAGAGAGGGAGAGAGAGTGTGAGAGAAGGAGAGAAAAAGAAATTAAAAAATGAAAATTTTTTAAAGTATTAGTTAGTGTGAAGGGGTAGTATGGTAATTTTGAGAGAAAAAAACTTTTTTGTCCAAAATTAAACAGTAGGGGCTATATTGTACCCTTTTAAAATGTTAGACCTAGATAAATTAAACAAAAAACCTTCTTTAAAAGATTACGGACCAAGCGAGTTATTAATTAAAAAAATGACAAGAACTAACAATAACAAAGTACTAGAAGAGGTCCCACCAGTGGAAAACCTATTTATTATTATTTTGTTCTGAGCGCCAATTGAGACCACATGGATTTTTTTTGGGTTTAAATTTTAAATTTGTAATTTTAAAGTGGCGATAAACAATAGCGGACCATACTTAGCGGCACTGGCAGACAACGATAGCGCCAATCGTGCCAAAAAAACGACAACAAATCTTGATCGGGAAGCACATCTCGTTTATTTCTTCAAACGATAGGAAAATTACAAAGCACACAGCATGTCGTTTCTTTTGTAACAATGGAGATGACATACAACGCATTAGTTTAGACGACAAACTAATATTGTCGTTTTTAGGAAATTTATTTTTTTTAGACTCAGTTTTTATTGAATACGTGTTAGATAGGATTGACAATTCGTGTTCGCGTGTCAACACATTTACAACACAACACAATTAAACCAAACACGAACACGAGACGCCTAAAACACATTTAACATGGCATAACACGATGAAAAAAATTTATTTTGTAAATTCTTATTATGTAATTTTTAAAAAAATTTTAACTAACAAAATTTTAAAAATTAAATTTTTTATTGTATAAGTTATTTTACTATAAACTAAAAAGTCGTGTTAAAAATATAATAATATTTAATTATTGAATATTTTAAACTGTATTTTCTTCCAATCTTTAAATTTTAACTAAACAAGATTGGACAAAAAATAATTTTAACACCAACACCTTGAAACACAAGGGACAACAACGCTTTTGAAGGCAGGTAAATGGGTAGTGTTTATATAGAGGAAAAAGGAGAGGAAGTCTCTCTTTGCTTTCGATGTGGGATTTTTTGTTCAAGACCTTAAAATCATAATAAATATATTATAAGCTCTTTTTCAACTAAAAACATTGAATCACCTGGGTGGTGAGTTGGTGGCATTCTAAACCTTGAGAGCAAGGTTTGATTCCTTATAACCGCAAAATCTCAAAATTTTTTTATTTTAAGTTTAAACGTATTGTAAATGTGTTAAACATGTTAGCACAAATCCAACATGTTTATTTTCATGTTATTTGTACCAACATATTTATAGCCCAATTAATATACATGCGGTTCAAACCCAAATATCTCATGTCGTTTTCGTTTCATGTCGTCATGCCGTGTCTGAAATTGCCGGCTCTAGTGTTAGGGGAAAGAGTGGAGTAAAAATCTTGAAATTTTTTTTATTTTAAGTTTAAACATACTATAAACGTGTTAAAGCGTATTAAACATGTTAGCATGAATCCAACATGTTTATTTTCGTGTTATTTATACTAACCTATTTATGGTAAAATTAATATATATGCGGTTTAAACCCAATTATCTCGTGTCATCGTGCCGTATCTGAAATTGTCGGCTCTAGTTTTAGGGGAGAGGGTGGAGTATGGTGGTTTGTTGATTTGGCGGATAGGCCCAAGGCATTGTTATAAAGATTAGGAGCAGAGGGAGATGCTAGAGAGTGGGGTACTTGCCCACACTCACAAACAAGATGGACTTTATACTGCTTAAATTTAATTGGTGAGTATTTTTTTTTTTAGTGACATTAGGTTTATTTTTATTTACTTTTGATTTTCATTTTCAATCATTGTCGGAACAACAATAGTATAATATATAAATATATATATTGACATTTTTATGATGACAAGAGAAATTGGCTAAAAGGAGACTTATCTGATGAGAACCTATACTCTTTGAAATTGTTAGATTTTGTTAAAATCACTTTTTAAGTAGATTTGATGAGTATTTTTTTGGATTCCTACAAGAAAAATTGCCTAAATAAAATGATAAACAGTTCCTAAAATAGACACTAGTTTTATAGACCTTTATGTGATAAAAATGTGGGAAAATGCAGAACATTCCTTTAGTAAAGCAAGCATAAAGATTTATGCCATTTATTGAATTCTACATCGCTACATTCTTTCCTTTTTCTCTTCAAACATTAATTTAGAAAAAATTATATTTTATGTCACGTTTTAAAAAAATATATTTTTTCCTGGCACAAAAAATAAAGTTCAAAACTACTACAGCTAATGTTATTTTTTTATAACAATTAGTGTGAGTTGTTTAATCTTTTGTTTCCCAATAAATTCAAATGAAGAAATCTCAACACTCTTCCAACTCTATTTTTTTTCTCTCATTTATCAAAACATTTTTTAGTAGCATAGTAAATTTCAAACATGTATAGCATTTATAAAATAGTAAGTCTCAAATGATGTATTTATAAACATTCCCTTTAAATTAAGAGGACAAAATTGGGAGAAAAAAAATTTAAGAACACGTTTTTTGATGCAACTGTTTAAGGGTTGCAATAGTCAAGCCTATTAAAAGTTGAACCCTGTAGGCACCCAAAAGAAAAAGGCATGCCATTACTTTTATGTGTTTTTGAATTTATTACTACTTTATTTATATGTATGTGGTGCAAATCACAAGCTCTCATTGTCGGGGCATAAAACTGGAGCCGTGGTTTTGTTATGGGCTTCCACAAAAATTTCTTGATACCAAATCCCACTTTTGGGCCGTAAGGGGCCTAAGTCAATGACCCAATCCAACTTTTTTCTTAATGAAAACGGGGGAAGCACACAAATAACCTTTTGGATTAACTTTCTTTCCATTTCTACCGCCTAAACATCGACTCTTATTGCATTTCCTCTCCAATGGGCTGGTCAACACGTCACAACATATGTATCGAAGTAATGAGAAAACCACATGCTATGCCACACATGTTTATTTGTGCTATGCTTATAAAAATTTATACTATACTATTATTCATATTACATATTAATTTAGTATATTCATATTACATATTAATTTACGTCATAAATAAACATGTGTGAGATTTATAAAAAGTAAATTTTAAAACTACTTTATTTATAGGGTTAATTAATACTAACGACCCCTAAACTTTAGGGCCTCTTTTACTTTACCCTCTGAATTTTAAAAATCACATTTTTACTCTCAAACTTTCAAAGATCATAACTTTGCTAAATTTTTGATTTTTTGTTCAAATAAACATAATTAAGCCCACATAATTTGGATATAGCTTACTTACAAGAGAAAAAATGAGTTTCTATTACCCGTAAGTTTTGTTTCATGTTTACATTTTCACTTGACTTATTTGTTTTTTGATATGAACTCTTATTTAGGAAGAGTTTCTTTATACATTTCTTCTTATTTTTAATGCATAACCTATTTAATAAGTCCACATTGGTCGTTAATATATGAACTTGAAGACTAAATAAAATGAGTTATACACTAAAGATAAGTAGATATCGACGAACGATATCGAGAAAAAAATGTGTATGTAGACACTTCTTAAACGAGAGCAAATAAAAAAAGTTAAATAAGAGTGTAAATGTGAAGCAAAATCTAAGAGTGATAAAATCTTATATTTTTCTTACAAGTGACGAATGTGAGAATCACGTGAGCTCAATTCCGTCTATTTGAATAGAAAATCAAAACATAAGAGATAAAATGAAGAGCTCTAAAAGTTTAAGAGTAAAATGGTGATTTATAAAATTCAAGGGGTAAAGTGAGGAGTTTTGAAAGTTTAAAAGGTAAAGTGGTGATTTTTAAAGTTTAAGGGACAAAGTAAAAAAAAATCCTAAAGTTTAGAGGTTATAAGTGTTAATAATTCTTATTTATATATAGTGCAAATTAAAGGCTCTCATTTTCGTGGCATGAAACCCGGGCCGCGGTTTTGTTGTGGTCTTCCTCAAAAATTTCTACATACCAAATCCCACTTTTGGGCTGTGAGGGCCCAAGTCAATGACCTAACCGGACTTTTTTCATTAGAAAAATAACACTTCTATAGTAATGCTTTTCAATTTTATTCCTTCTATTAGACAATTTGAAACATATAACTTTTAAAAAGTATAAAGACATAATTAATCATAAGAATTTTAAGTTAAAGTTAGACAAACATATATTATCTAAAAGTAATTTGGCTTTTTTGATTACGAGGAAAAAAAATAATAAAATACCATAGTGCTAGTAAAAAAAATGGTATACCACCTAATTTACTTCCAACTTTTTTTCTTCATTTGCTATAACACAAATGTCCTTTGGTTAGCCCTTCTCCGTTTCTACCTCCTAAACATTGACTCTTTTATTATGTTTTCTCTTTAATTGGCTGGTCAAAAGTCACCATACATGTGTTAAAGTCATGAAAAAATTACATATTATGCCACGTTTTTAAAAAGTTGTGCTTATTTATACCACATTTAGAAAAGTTTACGTCACATTATTATTTATATTATATGTTAAGTTACGCCACAAATGAACATGTATGACATTTATAAAAACTAAATATTAAAAGATTATATTTATAAAAATTCCTTTAGAGTAATTGGCCATGCCCCTCAAAAAAGTAATATATCAATTTGCCATTGGTAATCTATCAGAAGTCTCTGATCCAATAGTCGAGTTTTTGAGGAGTTAAAGGAGTTTTGAATGAGGGTGGAGAACCCATTGGGTTGACTCATTAACACACTTCAATCAAATTAAGGCGAAAAATACCTCTCCAATAAGATTCTAGGATATTTATTAGAACATGGGATCCTACTCCCATTCGATTGCATCGAGAACAACACAATAAAATGGTGTACTTTAGAAAAGAAATAAGACCTTGTTGGATAGGGTATGGTTCATAATAAGATATTCAACAATGCCCAATTTTTTGGAGGATATGTACCTTAACAAAAATATATTCTCTTTTAAAGGAGTTCCTAAAATGTACAGACGGAAAACCATCTTTAAACCATGTTTGAATGAAGCTAACATGTCTGCTTCAAATTAGGTAAAATCGGATATATTTATCCGACAAGGTAAAAACATACTATGCATTTAAATCACATTTAAACCTTGTTTTGGGTTTTCGACATTTACCTGATTAAGTGAAGTCGTACTATGCATTTACATATGTCTATATCCAAGAGTGAAACTAGTTTCAAAATAGTTTGCAATTTAATAAGGCTTTTGGAAGATGTAGTTGGAACCAGTTTTAGTTAAAAATACTGTAGCATATAAAAGCTTTATATTGTAGCAACTTTTTGCCTTTTTACTATAATTATTGAGAACTTTATATTATTTGTTGGTTAGAATCAATTAATGAGCCACCAAAGCGACGGATATCAAGGATTTTTATTATTGTTCTCTTCAACTGCTTTAAATACTTTCATTTGGTAAAACTTACTTTAGAACTTTAGCCATGCCTTGAATGGTTATATATATTCTTGAACAAATTAGTAAAAGAATGAGAGGAACAGAATAAATAAAGAAAAAAAGAGACAGGGATTATAACCGTGAACTTTATGCCATTTACTTTTTGCCAAACAAATCCAAGAAGAGTTAAAAAAAAAAAGAAAAAAAATCTACAAAATTTCACCATTACAAGCAATCCATTAATTCAAAGTAGTACTCCAACCCAAAGCCAAGGGGTCATACTCCCATAAGCTTCCTTCACTTGCTCCCTTTCTTTCTCTATATATTGTGCTGCATTTACCATGCAACATTTTCTTCTGTATTTTCCTTAAAAACATTTTTTTTTTTGGTGAATATTCACAAGAGGACTAACATCTTCGAGTCACTAACTCGAAAATTTTATGCTGAAGATGAAAAGAATGACAATTTTTTTTATAGTTTTTTTTCTTTTCTCTCTCTTTTTTTTTTTTTTTTTTACAACCTATAGTAGGCGACAACTCACGACGAAAAAGGGAAAGACATTTTCAGGCACATGGCTAAAGAGAACTTAGAATAGAAGGGAAGAATTTGATCCTTCTTTTGCAGAGTTTCCCACTAAGTGTGTGGAACAAAGGTACCAACATATCCAAACCCCATGACGAAAAAGGCTATTGCTTGGATGAAAAGGTAAATGAAGAAGTGATTCTTCCCAAAGAAGACATCGTACCATCCACAGAAGAAAAGGTAAACCCCAACCCCAAGCTCTAGCAAATGAAGCCTGCAAAAAACACCAATTTAGATACAAAAAGGATTTACATACACTACAAATCGACTAAAAGGTAGAAGAATTACGTCTACCTTTCTCCGATCTTGAATCGTGGTTTTTTGGGCCCTTTTGCCGCTTTTCCCTTGAGGGCATCTCCTAGTTTCTCAGTGACAACCCATTCATTCACCCGGCTGGCCTCTAGTAGACCGATGATCGTGGCTTTTGTGCGATGCAACGACATGACATTCTCGAAAAGGATCCAGAAAACCACTAAATGGAGTGATCTGCAAATTTGTGAAAAAAAATTAAGTCTTTAGTTATTTTGAAGATAATGTCACATAGGCCATGGCTAAGTCAACCTCTCAATGTAAGAAAATTTCTAGCTACTTTATAAAAACTTTGAATACCATCCCAAATATTTAAAAATAATGGCCTGAATCTAAGTGTTATTTTCGTTAAAAAATACATGAAATTACTTAAATAGCTATACTAGAGTGTTATATGATTGGCACATGCGTATTTTCTATCTGTTTTTTAACTTGATGGAAGGACTTTAACAGGGCAAATTTATAGATCAGGGGCTAGTTGTAAAACATCTCAAGTGTCAGGATCAAAACGAACTTCACTCCTAAGTTCGGGGCTAAAAATGAAATTAACCCTCTTGCCCCCTCTTTCCGAAAACCATCATTATAAGTCAACCTCTCCATGTAAGAAATTTCCAGCTACTTTATAAAAACTTGGAAAACTACCTTAAAAAGTCTACCTAAAAAATGGTCTGATTCTATAGCATTATTTTGATAAAAATTTTAAAAACTATGAGAGATTAGCTCTAATGGAAGCAAACCTTGGAGTTCCAACTGCATTGAGAATGGTGATGATAGAAGGAATATAAACAGCTCCCCATTTTGGAACATGAACTTCAGGGACCAAAACAGCTGCTGGCAAAACGACACAATAAAAGACAAACGTAACGATGTGCGCCACAATCTTCCTTACAAAGAAGAAGCTGTATATCACATGGACTTTCTTCCACAATGTCACTTTCTGCATTTAAAAGAAAGAGCAGAAGCTCACATCATTGTCGTTTTTCTTTTTTTTTTTTTTAAATTTCATGAGTAGTAGAAAGGAATGAAAATTAAAAAGCGTTTCCCTTTTCTCTATTTTCTAACCTTGTTCCTTGCAATCTCCATTACCATTTTCCTGAAAAGATTGGCTGGACCACAAGACCAACGGTGTTGTTGGTAGCGGTAGGCCTTCAAAGTACTAGGCAATTCATTCTTCACCTGTTAAGCCAAAATCATGTCAAGAACATATGGATTGAAAAAGGTCATATTATTGTGCCAAACATTATGAATTTCATACTAATTTATAAAAACTATATTAGTCATGTAACACTATGTAGGTCCCTATGTAATAACTGTTGGTCTCATAATTAAAGGGCACATAACATCGCTCTATATGACGTGACACGGTTTTCAATCGTTGTATTTTCATCAAATTTTGTTAAATTATCATACTTGTCTTAATCTGAGGTTATTTAGCAGGCAAAAACTGTATATCAAATCATTAGTTTTTTCAACTCAAATCTTGATGCCTTACCTAAAAAATGTACAAGTCGTTAGGGGCAGAGCCAACCAAGACTTGGGAGGCAGCCACCCCTTGGTCCGAGGGGCTCCCTCGACTTCTAAGTTCAAATATTATTTTTATTTGACTTCTCTTTAGATTTGCTTTCTTAGAAAATTTTTAATTGAAATTTCACACATGTTTTCCAAAAAAATTTCTATTAGCCCCTGAATTTTAGCTTCCCTCGTAGCAAAAATGTTTTCAGTTTGAAACATATTCAATAAGTACCTTAAGATCACTAATGTACACAAATTTCCAACCCTTGAGACTAGCCCTAACAGCCAGGTCCATGTCTTCTACAGTCGTACGGTCCTTCCATCCCCCTGCCTCATTTAGTGCAGCAATCCTCCACACACCAGCTGTCCCTGTATTTTCATTGATCACACCAACAGCAACAACAACAAAACATTACACCATAAACATCACAGTCAAAGAAAAGTAACTCACTCTTAAACCCCTACATCGCTCTAATTAAATTAGTTCAAAGCATGATTTTACGTGTCTTTCTCGATGGGGACCCCGACCGGTACGACTTTGTTTTTGATTTATAAATTTGATCAAAATTATTTTTTTCGTAATAAACAAATAAGTTATTATTTTTTTAAATTTTCACTAGAAAAATTGCTTGATTTTATTGTGACTCTTTTAAGGGAAGGGAAAGAATTTTTTTAAAAAAAGGTGCTATTAAGCTCACCATTGAATCCAAAAAAGGCATAGGTGGAGGAGCCCACTTCTTGCTCCACAGTAAAATGGTAATTCAATGACATCTCTTGCATTCTAGTCATCAAGCACTCGTCAGCATTCACTGCCAAAAAAAAAAAAATAATAATAATAATGATCTAATGTTACCATGCTAATATTTCTGTGTGACATAGGACAATTAAATAAATTCCCAGGAAAAAAAGGATAATCAAATAAATAAATAAATAAATAAATAAATAAATAAATAAGCAAAAATAAACCAATGTCACCATAGACATTTAATTAATTTAATTTTTTTTGAAAGAATTAATTTAATTTTTGTTATGATATTGAATAAAATAATCATATCAATGATATAAAATCGTCTGTCGGTTAACGGTGGGTTGACACTGACTGGGGAACGAGGTCCACCATTAACTCAGCACATGCAACTGCCAGCTTGGGAAATAAAAACAAAGAAAGAAAGAAAGAAAATAAATCCAATTTGTAGAGACAGATATGCCCCTGATAATATTCTTCTTTTTCGAACATGCCCTTTTGGTTGTACAAGCAGTTCCATCATTGGAGAAACAAACAGAAACCTGAAATATAAAGTCGTATTTTATATGCTCAAATATTCACATGACTCATGCCAGAAAACCCCCCAAAGTCTAGAGACTTCTCGTTTTCTTTTTTTTTTAATTCCTCTTCATTTTCATTCCATGATATCAGTATAATACGTTTCGCAGCTCTGTTTTAACTATAGTTTGCTCCAATTGAGTTTTTTATTGTGTTTTTTTATATATTATAATATTTTTTGATTCTAACCTACAGTTTTAATTAAGTTTTTAAATACTTTATAAAATTATACCAATTAAATACGACAGAACCCAATTGAAATATGATTCTATGATTGCTACGTCTAACTTATTATCAATTTAGACAGCTAATTTATGAGATTTCTTGGTAATGTTTGCTTTTGTTTTTTTAGAAGTCTTAATCTTTGTTAAATACAATGTTTTTGACTTTAAAAAACAGTCCATTTCGTTTACTATGTTGTGGAAAGGAAATAAGATTGTCCAAAGGGAAAAAGAAAGATGGTGATTGACAATTTGTCCAAAAGCTGTGTTTGAGTTTAAGCTTTCACCCTGTTTAGGTTCTTCTCAAGATTTTGGACCAAGAGTGGTCCACTTAGCATCCAATCTTTTAGGCCATAGAAACCGACACCTTTTTTTAAGCAAAAAAAAAATGATTAAAAAAAATTTATTATCATAAATGAGTTCTGATATTAGTTGCTTCCTATAAATGAATCTGTACGTAATGTTAGTTCCTGCCAGTTTAATCCACCTAACTATTGCATAACCAAGAAGATAGCAATATTCAATATTCCAGCCTATTATTGGTCTATTTTATAACCTTTTGAAGTTGAAAACAGGAGGACAAAAACATTTTATACCACTTTCAAATTATCACAAAAAAATAAAATAAAATTATAATCGGTTGTTTTTAACCATCAACTTTGTGTATATTATAAAAAAAATTTATATTCATTTTAATGCGATTTTATTTTAAAAAGCTCTTTATAATTTAAAGGAGTGTTAGAAAAAAATGAAACAAAATCAATAAAACAAATAAAAAAACACCTGGAAACAAGATTCATTTTATATTAATTGTATTTTCCACATGTGGTTTCGGTTAAAATTTGTGGGTCCCTATAGAATGAAGCGACGAGAGGTCAAACGTGGCCGAATTATAGGCAGCCAACCGATATTGATTAGCCGTGATTTACAGATTGCCAAAGCAAAAAGAAGATGAAAAAAACAAAATGTGGGTCCTACGATTTTTCTTTCTCCTCACTAATAAAATCTAAACTTTCTCAAAGCAAAAAATCAAACCCACCGACAGTCTTCTAAAAAAGAAAAAAAAAAGACACTTGTTTTGTTTAGAACTTAAAAACACAAGGCACACAAAAAGATACTATAACTCAACTAGCAACAATATATACTAGTACGTACGTAATTAGAAGCAACCAAAGATAAGTCAAAATCTAAGAAATCTAAATTAAGGTTTCTTATTATTATTATCATTTTCTCAAAAGAGTGTGATTAAGAGGTGTTACCAAACTTCCACCGAGCCTGAACCAGGCCAATTTCCGGGTTGTGGACAAGGAATGGAATGGTTCGCCATAGAAAATCCGGTTCGGGTTGAAAATCCGCATCGAAAATCGCGACATAATCACAATGCTTAACGTAGCTATGTTTCATTCCTTCCTTCAGAGCCCCGGCTTTGTATCCATTTCTATTGTCCCTTATTTCATACTTTATATTTATCCCTTTGCTTGCCCATCTTTGGCACTCTAACTCCACCAAGTCCTATTTCCATTTACCCAAAAAAAAAGATCATTTGGGTCAAAAATTAGACGCTCTAATTCTATATTACCGATTAAAATCGAAAAAATTCAAAAATAAATCGTCAGAGCAATAATTAAACTTGCGACTTAATATACTTAAATGGGGTTTCTTTTTTTTTTTTGGTTACCTTAATAGTTGGGTCGGTTGAATCATCAAGAACTTGGATGATGATTCTATCAGAAGGCCATGAAAGCCCACATGCAGCACCTATTGAGAGCTGATAAACCTGCTTGTCAAAACAAAGAAATAAATTTACATTTTCTCAAGAGAGAAAAAAAGGGAAAGAAAATGAGTTGATAATGTTGAAAGAAGAAAACCTCTCTTTCGTTGTACATTGGGATTTGAACAAGAACCATTGGATAAGCTAAGTTTCCAAGCTCAAGATCATCTTTTATGGGCTCCCATTTGTAACGTTTTTCTGGTTTGCGACCAAAGAGCTTTACAAGGACTATCACAATGCCCATGTAGACTCTCTCTATGAAGAGCATCAACGACATGATTAGGCACAACACGACAGCAAGTTGAAGCAGGGGAACTATCAATGGCGCTTTGATCTGACCCCATATCAATCCTATTTGTGTCGTAATGTCGTCTGTTGCACCCCCCACTGTGTCTGGAAGTATTGTCGTTGATGTAATCCGATCCATTTTTGGGACTTTTTTGCCGAACAAAACGAAAACAGAGGAGAGAAGAGTGATGGAAGATTGTTGTCGTTTGTGTTCTGAGGGAAAACAGAGCAAGTAGATCTGTCTGGGATTTAAAAAACTTTCTTTGCAAAAAGGGTGAGAATAATTCTTTTATTTGTATCTCTGTTTATTTTTGGTGATTTTGCTTCTTGGGCACGCAAAAAAGAAAAAAGGCAACAGAGAAGAGAAGGAATGTCAGTTGAAGAGCTCAAACGACAGCTATTACTACTACTAATAACTTCAAACACTGGCAAGAAAAAAAAAAAAAAAACTAGAATAAACCCATCTCAGATCTCAAATGTTGACCCCAAAAGACCTCAAAGATGACAACGTTGTGTGCTTATTTGTAACCAAAAGAAAAACAGAAGGGAGAACAATATATATATATATATATGTATATCTATATATATATTTATATATACACATACAAATGTGTTTTGACAAAGAAAACAAGAAGAGATGAGCCAAATGGAAGAGCAAAAAGAAGAAAAGAGAAGAGATGTTGCAATGCAGCTTGGAACTCTCTCTCCCTCTTAACTCTCTTTGGAGTGTTCTGTTTTTCTCTGTCTCTCTCCTTTGCTCTTTATATAACAAAGCGTTGGCTCCTACAAAAAGCCTCTCAAGAAATTTGTCACTGTTCCAACTACAAAATATGCGGCTTATTTGTGTAAAACAAGTAAAAATCATGTGACAGAAAAAAACCATTCATCTACCGCCGGATTATACACACAACACACCACAACGGCAGCTTTTTTACATTATGACATTCCGGCAATGTGGGCCCAACAAGCCCAAACGACCGTTTCTTTTCTTCCCCATTCTAGCTTTGCGCCTATTACCTAACTTGTCATCATTAAGCTTTTCAGAGCTTAACATGAAACATTGTAATTATTGGGGAAAATGGTGAGTTTGGTAATCCAAATAGATATCAAATTTTACAACCCTTTTTTTTTTTAATTTCTCGAGGAGAAATAAATGACAACTACTCTAATATGGTATATACTCAACAAAATAAATAACAAGATTGACCAAAAATTAATAATAAAACAACAATTTCAACTCATATACGATAATGCTAAGAGTAGGCAGCCATTCACAAAAAGGGTTACAAGACAAGCGACGAGCCCTTTTCTACCGTCCAATTGGTTTTTTCAGTAATTACGGGAATGCCCTTTTGAGCCTTTCCATGAAAGTCCACAACCACAGGAACTGACAGCTAAGAAAGATCAAATTTTTCTCGTGTGTATTGTGTGCCTTTTTGTGAAATTGTATTAGGGTAGTCTCACTTGGAAGGGAACTGAGGTGGAGCTTTGAAACTCAAGCAAAAATAATAAATAAATAAATGAAGAGAAATGCCTGTGAAAGATTGAACTATTAGCGGGATAAAACACAGTTAAACATGTTAAATAGAGGGTTTTTTCTCTTTGAAGTGTCTGGGGTGTTTGTGTTTATGGTCAATATTAAAAGTCAAACAGTTTTTGCCTTGGTATTCAATCCAAGCATCTGGGCCAAGTGTTTCTTCCCCAATGTATGATCATTCAGTGTAAAGAGAGCAGACAAAGGAGTAACACATATGAACAACATTCCACGGCATAAAATTTTAATATTGGGACACTTTCTGCTTTGCTTATTCTTTTACTCTTGGGGTACTAAAGATAAAATTATTTGTCATTTTTCTGTCCTATTGGGACAAGCCTGGTCCTAACTGTTACATATATTATATGACATTCAACTTGACTTAGAAATTTGCCAAATATTTTCACTCTTGATATGGTAAATGATAGTTGATGGTGTTGACGTCTTTAGGTAAAAACCCCAATTCTTCTATTTATAAAAAGAGAGTCTTTTATGAAAAAAAAAAATGTGAAGAGAAGAGACCAGTCATAATTACTCGTTGGATGTAATCAAAGAGTGAAAAGCATGAATGTTAAGTCGGTAGCCTAAAAATAGTCTCAAACGCTTTTTGAGCTCGAGTGTGAAACTTCTCACCTATTAGGTTACTTGAGAGTGAGTCCAATGTCATTAAACTACCACTTTGATAGTGGAAAAATGAGGGTTAGAACATTAGTAAAAGTAGTAGTAGGGACCTTTTGCTAAAAAATTATTCAAAATGGTAAAAGGACAATTGACATAATGCATGACTTTATGAGGAAGTTCAAAGCAACAATTAACTCAATTCCCTTCTTACTTTTAAAGCCACCAAATAAGATTATCCAAGCTTAATTGAACTGAGCTGTCACAATTAATGATTTTCAAATCAAGTCTTACCTTTATGAAAAAACAAAAGTGTACGAGATCAAAAAGGAACTGAGCAGGATGGTTGTTTAGTCAAGAAAATTAACGAAGAATAACACAACTCATATGTTAAAAAAGTGTACAAGTTCATATATATATATATATATATATATATATATATATATATATATAACGCAACTCATAATTTTCCAAGATTTCACTTAGCAAGTTTAGCATCATAATTCATAAAGAATGTGAACTCCACATGAGGTGTAATAAGTAAGGATCAAAGTCAGATAAAAACCTGCCCCCTTTTTTCCTTAAAAAAGGGTACTACACGAAGTTGTAAAGAGTTTTTTTATGCATTATTGTGATATTAACTTTCTATTCAATCTAGAGCAATGTGAGATTTAAATATCTGCCTGTGTAATTTCACATTGTTATAGAGGACATTTTAATAAAGAAGAAAATATTTGGAAAAAAATAAATGAAATCAAGAAAAGCCTCCCCTCAAAAAAAATAAAATAAAATATAAATAAAGGAAAGGCGACTGTGAATTTATTTAGTATAAGTATGTTTCCTTTTACAAAACCAAATCTTAGATGACAGCTCATAAGTTTCTCATCATGTTAAATTGTCATACAAGATCATGTCATTTCTTTCCCTTCTTTCTTTATTTTCATTTAAAAAAAGTCATAAAGTATTGCATATTGATATTGCAAAAATGACGTCACAATTAGTCGGTAGGGAGCCAGTGGAACAACCAGTATTTTATTTTTATGGAGGTGTGATGAAACACAAATATGAATTAAAATTGCAAAGCAATATTCTATATATATATATATATATTTAAAAAAATTGATTCTTTTTTACCTTTATATTTCCTTATTTTATTAGGTTTGTGATATATTTAATTCACTTCTTAAAATTTAGATGTACAAAATTATAAGTTTTGATATTAGTGTAGTTGATTTTTTTTAATTTATTTGCAGTTTTAACTTTGAAATATGAGTAAATTTAAAAGGTTAAATTTGGATACTTAAAATTTCTTAAAAATTTTATATAATATTGCGCTTTTCTTTAACAAAAAATAGGATTATATTTTAAAAAAAAATCAAAACATGGGGTTTAACAATTTTTGTAAAAATTTCAAAGGAGCAAAGTAGTAAAAAGAATACTAAAAAAGTTGTTAAAAGAGAAAAACATAAGAAGCCATTAGTCAGATTGGCTGGTACTCCGGGCTTAGTGTAGCTTCACCCCCTATAAGGAGAAAATTATATTAACAACCATAAAAATTGTTGGCTTTTTTTTATGTATTTTTTAAGGAACTTTTTTTTTTTAAATTCAATAAACAACTACAAATCTAATATGCATAGTTGACATTCGTTGACTAAGAAACATAAATTCAACCAATTTATGCTCCGATATGAGTCAATTTATGAGGGGGAAAAAACATGTGATCATCGAACGAAACTAGTAATGTTAAATCCCACCATTTTTTACTACATTAAAGTACCATCAGTTTACCATCAAAAGTTGACAAATTCTTCCTGTTATAGTCTAATATAATACTCCATATATATTCTTCACATGTTAAGATAATTTTCATTTTTGCGTCATCATTAAAGTGTTGCAAAACTCTAGTTAATTTAATTCCAAACTTATAATAATAATAATAATAATAATAATAATAGTTATTATTATTATTATTATTATTATTATCATTATATAGTGAGGACATGATCGAACAGATTAGCTAGAAAACCACCAAGACAAGATTCTAGTGAGAGATTAATTACATTAATAATATATATAAATATAGATATAATATAGATAAGGTGTATATAACGCATGATATTAAACAATTTTTAAAGGAAGAAAATAAAAGAAATTCAGAGTCTAGCTAAATGCGTTGTTAAACTTTAAATTCTTTATGTCTTGGAGAAGATCTTAGTGTGGGTACTTGCTGTCCCTTTCGTCCTCACCAATCACCACTCTATATGTATGCACATAAAGGATATACTTACTGGTATTTGAGTCGGCAGGGGCCTTTCTTTTCAGTATTTTATGATAGTAGCCACTAGTTTTTAATAACTACGTATACACCCACATTTTGTCTTTTTATTCTTTTGTATCTGAAAAGCAAACAAATAATTATCCAAGACGTGAAAATGAAGCTATTTTCTGCCTAACTTAAAACATAAATATATATATATATATATATTACGTTAATTTCATGACCAAAACATATATTTCAGAGACATTTCTATGGTGATGATGATATATGTTTTCCACTTGAATATAGTTCAATCTACATGCTTATAATTAAAGTCTTGTAAATATATTTGAGACAAACAAATCAAGAAGAAGAGTCATACGTGGCACTACAACTTTTATTATATATTAATGAGATAATAAAAATAATACTACTCCTGATGGATAACTCGAACAATCAGTTATCTCTCTTAATCATCACCTAAAATTATTTTATTTTGGTCAAAGCACGAATGAAAATACAATCATGGCATATAATTTAGCATTTTACTTACACCACATGCGCATTTCGAAAAATGTGATAGTCTTGAAAAAAAAAACCCACTATTGGAATCTTTGAAAAAAATTGGCTTTTGATGTTTTTGATTTGTCCATATGTGAATAACTTTAAATATTTATAGGCAAATTATATATTACTTTGATTTGTTTAGTTATTCTTTTAGCGATTTTCAAATGAAGCCAAAAATAGGAAATCCGATTTGTGGAATGTCATTATCCATAAACAAAACAAAAGATATTTAATGGGTGCTTTGCGCATTGAATCTATTTTTTTTTTTTTCAAAGCCACAGATTTGCTAGTCTTCTTTATGTCTTTGTTTTTTATTATTATTATTATTTTGAAAGAGATTGTGGTGTACGTGTTTCTGAGGGCCACTACCTGCTAATTTCTATGTGTATTCCTATAGCATATCATATTATTTTCTTTAATTAAGAACTAGCATATTAAAATTTTTTAGTCTTTGGTCGAGCAATAAATTATTCATTTTATTTTTTTCTTGGTCAAATTCACAAAAGTATTTAATTAATAGGAATGCTCACGATGGAAACTGTATTTTTGCTCTACTTGTAGGAATTGCTATTTAAAAGTTTGATTAATCTTTCAATAGTTTGATCTATAATTAAAAATAGTTATATATCATATGCAACAATTTTTAACATGAATATTCATAAATCAAACTGTTAAAAAATTAATCCAACGACTAAAACAACAACTTATACTTCCCTACTGTAAAAGTTTCCTTAACGCTGCTATACATGCGTCTCTTTCACTTTTCACCTTCTTTGTCTTTCTCATTCTGGCAATATATGTTCTAGGTGCAAAACTTGGTTGGTGGAAGCTCATATAACAGGTATATATATACATACATATATATATATATATATCAACGATATTCCATCCACCATTATCTCTATTAAAAAAATTACTAAGAGAGTTTTCATGTTAGCTAGATGTTGCATTCATAAAGCTTTTTTTTATTTCTTAAACATTACAAAAGTGGAATTTGAGTCTATGTTGAGCTAGACACCGTACCTTAAATATTCCACACCCATCCATCTCAACACCCATTTTGGACTTGACTCTAAGCCTTGTCCTTCAATTCTCCTTCTTCACTATAATGAACTAACAGATAATTATCTCCTTCTTTCCCATTCATAATCCATCACTAAACTAAACAATATCACAACTAACTCAACGCATTAGAAGATTAATCAAGCATACATATATTGGAGGGTATGACCCACTTCACGTGCCATTTTCTATATATATATATATAAAGATGGAGCCACAGACATATGTGGACGGCTGTTCTGAGGCTTTGTTTTTTTATATTTTTAATTTTGTACTTGAAAGTTTATAAAACTTACGTTTTGTCTTTTTTAAAAATATATTTCTCTCTACTTAAAATTTTACATTTCTTTAATTACGTGACCCTATCAATTCAGTCACACCATATCATCCGATTAATTTTTTTGGCTCCACCCTACATACATACATACATACATACATATATTATATTCATTTACATTCATGAGTCAGCCGACATAATTAGATAGTGTTTGAAAGCATTAATCTATAAATTCATGTGTAGTTTACCCTTAAGATTTACGCAAACAAAGTGAAACTAGTTTTAATTTGCTTTTTTGTATAATATTGACGTGCAAGTATTTTTGTTCCCAGTATCCATCGTATGATTCATGAAGGTCTAACTAATTATGGGTTTAATTTTGTTGGGCCCCAGATTAATTACTTCTAATCAGAAGGGAATTAAGTTTCTCACCAAACTTGGAAAAGAAAATTGAATAGGGACTTGATTAATGTTAATCAGTAATCACCATGGTCATGATTCAAAATTAAGTGAATTATAAATTACTTGTAAAAGTTAACAATCATAATGTTGCATGTCAAATTTCCATGAGAAAAAAGTTAATTTAAATTTAGCTGGTGACAGAATGTGAGACGCTGTTAATTAATTAAGTAAATCTTCTCTTTGGATCCTTTAAGCACATTTTTACATTCTTTTTGAGTTTTAATCATTTCTATTATCCTTTTAAGCCAGGTGAGAAAGTACTCCATGCAAGGGAAGACAACGGTATGCCAATCATTTATACCATATTATCTAGAGATGAGACATAGATATTTTTTAGAAAAAAATTGATTAATATGTACCATATAGTTAATAATATTTTACGGTCCGGACTACATATATTTGTAGCATTTTTTGTTCGAAAATGGTAACATCATTGATATATTCGTGTTACTCCTAATTTATTTTCGTGTAGCACTAAATAAATATAGTCCAATAATTGTAATATTTAATATTATACTTAATAAATGGATTAAATAAAGTGTCGGCTTTGAGACTTCACAAATATTACTCGTCAAGAAAAATAAGCATACCTGATCATTTTAATTCATGCAAACTTTAATATTATTATATATATACATTTTCATTGGCCAATAAGTACTTTTTATTACAATGCACCTTTTGATTCATGTACACTATTACAATGCACCTTTCAAACAAGCCACACATTCACTAACTAATGAAGTACTCCAGTTATGATCAATTACTCTTACTAAAATCTGAACCACATACTTCTCATTTTTCAACCCCACTTTTTCTATCCCCATCTAATCAACATATATAATATTAATCACAAACAAAACTCACAATATATATATACACACACATAATTGCCCTTTCATCAAGCTTCAGATTAACTAAATATCACTTAATACAGCTTGTGACATCATTTTAACAGGAAAAAAAAATTCCAAACATCCATCTTATGGGTTCAAATCTTCTGTCTAATTTTGGTATCTTATATGGTGTTCAACTAATCATATTATGACATGTAATTTAAAAATTTGAATGAGTGTTTAATTGATTTTACATTTTTTTTAAATGATGTGTCATAATATAATTGGTTGGACACTATTTAAAATATGAAAAATTAGACAAAAAATTTAAATGTCTATTGATAAATTCTACTAAATTATGACGGACTTTTTAAGACGCTTTGATGAATTTTTCGTGACATGGAACATATATATGTGGCAAACAAAGTCCTTAACTCCTTATGCTGCCACGTGCAGTCGCGGTTAATTATAATTCTCGTGATGACAATTTATAATCATTTATTAGAAGTGTTAAAACCTAACAGTATTAATATACCAAAACAAAAGGAGCTTTTGTATTATTTGGTCCTGTTTTGATTCCTTAGGACACCCCAAAAGCAAATAATTCAAGCTGAATTATTAACCTGCAATATTTATGGTACTGAGTGCATAAGGGACACTTAGGTTGCATATACAAAAGATTATGCAGCACATGAAATACAAACATATAGAAACATCCAGAAATACAATCTTCATAATGAAAAACTTTGGTGGACATGTATATATATGTGTGTGTGTGCATTGCAACAGTTGCTTTATTAGTGTATTTGTGTAATATTTAAAATGTTCATATACAACACATATATAACACATAATAACTATAGTCCAATACATGTAATATTTAATGTTATACAAGCAAATAAACAATGTTGTATTTGTGAATGAAAAATGTTATAAGTGTTAGTTAGGAGTCAAATTAAAATAAAAATAAAAAACTCTCTCTCTCTCTATATATATATATATATAAATAAAGGGTATTGTTGTGGTCCATCTAACATAACGTGAGAGCTATTAAATGTAATCTTGACGTTGGATATAATTCACTAAAAGTGATCTCAACTATGTTATGTCTCTCCAATGCTAAAATTATGTTTAATGGCTGTAACGTGATATTTTTCATTTTTGCCATAACTGACATATATTTGTTTTTGGAGAAGGGGAAAAAAATATTACATATAAAAAATTTACCCAACTGACTAATTTCACTGCCATGATTTGTTTCAGCCACACCATCAAAAAACTAACCTTTTTTTTTTTTTCTTTCACTTCCTTTGCGCTGTCATCCATTACATTTCGTCGTTTCCCGTTCGAAAGCACAACCTTTCTTGATCTTCAATAATGTGTTCAAATGATTGTCGTTTTTTCATGACCTTGGTAAAACAAGAATATCCACAAGCCAGCCGACGCCTGTAGGGCAAGCCCCCAACTACAATCTCTAGAGGACTACAGGTCCTCGTACTTAGATTGTCTTCACACGGTATTAGTACTTGAAAACCTATCAATAAGAAATATTGTCGTTTTCCATGTTCTTCACCAAGTTAAGTTATGTATATGTGTGTGTGTGTGTGTAACTCATTATGCCTGTAGTGTTTTGAGGACTTTGATTTTGAAGAAGGGGCCAAGATTTGGTCATCAATCGGTTAGTTAAACCCAATTCTCTGGATTTGGACTGGTTGTTAATTAAAATTAAGTTTGCGTAAGTAAATCACTGGACAGGGTTGGAACGTCATGTTCCAGTTTGGTGGGCTTGTTTTGACTGCGTTCTTGATTTAAAAAATGCATCTGCAAATCATGCTATTCAATAAAAATAAAAATAAAAATAAAATAATAAGATCATACTACCGCCAAAATGGTACACTAGTGGTATTGGAAATTACAATCAAAGTCTCATGGAAATTCTTTGTTCAAGTCCTATACAAAGCGATTGAGACTATTTTTAGGTTCCTGGCTTTATGTTTATTAGTACTTGGCGAGGATGCGGGGTGATACACTTTTTGTCTCCTTATACAAGTAGCTATGACTCAATACAAACATTACCTATGAAGACACCATTAGTTCCTCCAGAGAAAGTAACTGAAATCATACTGCCACCAAAATAGAAGCCTATTAGTATTGAAATTCTTAAGTCTCAAGGAGGTTTATAGATATTGGTACGCAATTATCTATGTTCAAGTCTTATATATAAAAAGCGCTTGAGGTGATTTTAAAGCTATTGATCCAATGTTTATTGGTACTTAGTAGGGATGAGGGACATCTCGTTTCTAGACATAAATAGTTATGGCTCAATGTGGATATAAGCAACGAGAAGATACGTCTTGAATCATTTTCGAAGGGGTAGCAATATGCACAAGTGTTCATCCTTCTCCACTCTTTTTACTGATAAATCATACTAAACATTTGTTTGTCAAGCTACTACTGAGATAATGAGAAGGAGTTTTAAGAATCTCAATGTGTGCTTCTGTCAAAGGAGAAAAAGCCTAGAAAACTCTTTAGGATGGGGGGTCCTTTGGGGTACCCATGGGTTGGGACCACCGACACGATGAGAGTTTTTGCCATGTACTCCCTCACTCTTATCAATAAAACAAGTAGACATGTTTTACACTTGTGCGTCTCTCTTTATGATTGATTGTTTAATGTTCTCGGTGCCTCGTAATTCCTTGTTATGCATGCCTACTTGCTCTCTATGTGCTTGGTTGCTTTGGTTATTGTCGTTATTGAATTCCGTGATGCTTTTGTGTTGTTATGACATGTTATGCATACTCATGCTAGCAACATAGGTTACAATCATGGTTTATTGTCTTGCAAGCAATGTTCAAGGCTAACTTGCTAGCCAAAGAGGTGACGCGAGTGCCGCACGACCTGCTTGCGCCAAGGGTTGAAGTAGTCGGTCCGTGACAATTGGCATTAGAGCCATAAGGTTGTAGCTTGCTATGTGTGTGATGGTGATGTCGAACACCTTCAGAATCAAATAATTAGAATGATGAGTTAGGAATCTTAAAGACCTCAACCTCGAAATTCGTGATTTGTCTGTAAAGCTTGAAGGGGTCAATGTTGCGGAACTATAGAGAAAGGTTGCCTTCTTAGAAAGCCTCCACCTTCTGATCGATGAGCTCAAGACTACAGCAAGAAGTTCATCCAGTTCGAGCTCATCTCCAAGAGTGGAGTGCATCAACGCATTAGAAGGCCTTATATAAAAGCTACAAGGGACTATTGGGGACATGACAAAGGGTTGTCGGGGTTCCATTGAGGCACTAAAGGACAAGCTTATTAAGATCGGTACTAAGCTCAATCTCACTATGCATGTGGTTGGAAACCAGCTGGTTGCTGCGCCCATAGGTGGGGAGTACAGTCAACCTAAGGTGCCCAAGCCAAAGAGATACAAGGGGCTCAGGATAAAAAAGAGCTCAATAATTTTCCTTTTCGACTTAGAATAGTACTTCTGCATGGTTTGGGTGGAAAAGGATGCGAAGGTAACCATGGTGACTATGTACTTGCATGGAGATGCTAAATTATGGTTGAGGAATAAGTACGAAGATATCCAACAGGGTCGATGCATAATCAATACATGGGAGGAACTCAAGAGAGCTAAAGACTTAGTTCTCCCCTAACAATGTCAACTATACGGCCCACCTGAAAACTTTGAAGCATACCAACATCGTCCTTGAGTATGTGAAGAATGTCACAAGCATCATGTTAGACATTTAAAATATGTCCGAAAAGGACAAGGTCTTTTCGTTCCTCGAAAGGCTAAAGCCATGGGCGAGACAAGAACTTTAAAAACAAGAAGTTTGGGACCTTGCCATATCCCAAGTTGCTCCTGAATGCTTGACGAATTATGCTGAAGACAAACAAACAAAGAAGACTCAAGTAACGTCTAACTCAAGCAATGTGGGTGGTAAGAGGAGTGCAAACAATAAGGCGAGTCAGACCAAAAGTGGGGGGTGTAGACAATAAGCAAACCAAGTGAAGCACCCCATCAAAAATGACAAGATCAAACATCGCGAAGAACCGATGTCCTATTGGCAATGTAAGGGGCCACACAAAGCCTCAGAGTGCCCCTATAGTGGAAAGTTGACCATGCTATAGATCTTAATCCAACAGGAAACCCATGAGGAAGAGCCCGAAGAGGACGAAAAGATCTTCTACATAGGAGCATTGTAGCTTTTCTGTGCCTGAAGAGATAGAGGTTCAAAGGGAAGAAGACTGAGGCCAAGGGCCTAATGTTTATCGATGCCATGTTGAACAATAAAATCACCAAGAGTGTCATGATCAACACCAACACCACAAACAACTTCATCTCAATGACAAAGTTACAACTTCATCTCAAGCTCATCAAAGACGTAGGCTGCATAAAAGCGATCAACTTAAAAGCTTTGCCAATAGCCAGTAGAGATGCAACAATGGGCCGAGGCCAGTGGGTTGGCCCGGGCTCATCCTGCTATAATGATGGGCCGGCTCGGCACAATCTGGCAATGTTCATGGCTCGGCCCGTAAATATTGGTGGGTTGGGCTGGGCTAACATATGTCGGCCCATAGAAAATCATGGGTCGAGCCCAGCTAGGCCTGGGCTCGACCAGTCTAGGCCAGCTCGTCTAGGCCTATAATGGGCTGGCCCATCCCAGCCCACAATGAACAATATTTTTTTTATGTTTTTTTTAGTAATTTTGTAAACATCTTATGTATAATTATCCAAATTGTATTCTTTTTTTCTTACCAAGATTTTGTCCCACTAGATTTTCCTAGGAAAGTTTTTTAATGAGGCAATTGTAAATAAAATATCTTTTTTTTATATTTCCCTTGACTATTCAAACTTTTATATTTGTTAACTTATTTAAAAATTTAAAAATAAAAAATAAAAATTACATGCTTAGATGGGCTATACCATTTAAACCCATGATGGCAAGATGGGCCGGCCCAGTTAAAGCCTAGACATGGCCCGACACAGCATACAACACGACCCATGTAAAATTGGCTAGTGGTGTAACGCCCCGCTTTTTCGATCGTCACTTAACTTACTTAATACGTCGTTCTTAAACAGTAATCTTATTTACTTAGTAAGAAAATACTGAATTAAATTTTTTTTTCTTTAAACGTTCTTTTATTTTAAAATACTTAGAAACTGTTGCCATTCAAGTTGAGGCCTTGCTCAACATTTACTTTTAAAACTATTTCAAATCGTTTCTCAAAACTTAATAAGAAACATTTACTAAAACATGACTTAAAACTTAACTTTACAATTAGATAAAACATTTTGTAAAATATGACTTAATTTTGAAAACATATCTTAAAACTCTCATTTTCTTAAAAACTTTGAAAACATTATATTAAATATTGTAAAACCTTTTCTTTGTGTCGCGGAAGCAAACTGTAGTGGCATCAATACCCACATCTTTGCATCTGCCCTCCGCAGCACCCAGCTCCTCTTATGGGTCTTACTGGTTACCCATAAATTACCTACAGCATGAAGAAAAATTACCTAAGCATGAAGAAACTTTAATAAGCTTACGCTCAGTAAGTTCAAACGTAATCTCACAAATCATTCAAAACATGCTTTAAAAACTTTCCTCATAATACCCTTCTTTTGAAACCTTTTTCATAAACGTATTTCATAAACATTTTTCATAAAACTTTTTTAAAATGTTTTTCATAAACGTTTTCCATAAAACATTTCTTGAAGAAAACATTTCTGAAACATTTTGCATAACATTTTTCGTAAAACATTTCTTGAACATTTTTTGTAAAAGGTCATTGATAAACCTTTTCTTAAAAACATGACAATGTTTTCAATAACATTTAACATAGAACATTCCTCATAATGTTTTTCATAGTCTTTAAATATTTCATAACAAGAAAACAAGCAAAACTAATATGCATGTTTCCATTTATGCTCCATTATGTACTTTCAATTATGAATGTCTTATGAACATTCTTTATTTACTTTAACTTTATATCCATGTCCTTATCTTTCCTTCACTTTCCTTATTTTACTTTAGTGTTCGTACCAACTCATTAATCAGGAGATCATTAACATGATACTTCCCTTGCGGAAGACTTGAGATCGTCGAACTACGAGGTCATGTACCTCACATCTGAGAGGTTAAACTTTAACTTTACTTTCATTACCTTATAACAAAGAGGCTGGTACGACACTTTCTTTTTATCTTTACGTTACATTCTTGTTAACTTTAGTGAGCATGTCAAATGCAATCACATCATATGCAAACACACTTGCAATTCATAACTTGTACTGTAAAATTTATTGCATAACAAATACAACTTATTACATAATAAATGCATTATAAAATGCAAACATATTTGGCAAGTCATAACTTACCCTCTAAAACTTATTGCATGACAAATGTAACTTATTACATAACATATGCAACATAAAACGCAACATAGTTTGCAAACCATAATTTGTATAATAAAACATTATCAAATTGTAAAACATCATGTATTAACAAAATGCAAAACATACATTAAACATAATTTTTGTAAATACGTTGCAAACTTTTACTTGATCTCTTAAAACTTTATGCACGTTAAATGCAATTATACTTTAACATATTAGTTGCAAATACATTGCAAACTTGATTTAATCTGTAAAAATTTTTGCATAATAAATGCAAACATACTTTTTTTAAAAACAATTTATATAATCATTGCAAACATATTTGCAAACATTAAATTAAGCATTTGAAAATCTTTTATTTCATGCTGTAGCTGAGATTGAACTTACCCGATTATGCTCTAACGTACTCCATTTCGTCCCTATCTTGTTCCTTTCTCGTTCCTTCTCCTTTCATTAGTCAGGTTTTGTGTCCTGATCATACGACAGCCGACTCATTAATTAACTTTCTTTTTATCAACCCACTCGATTGATAAGAAAACGTAAGCATTAAACATGTATTCCCTTTTTATAACTTCCCGTCTCACTGGAGGTTTCGTTACTTAACACATTACAGAACATTTTTTGTCTAAGAACGTTATGCTAAATCGGAGTGTTCGACTCCTTTCTAGCCGTTTTTGTTAAAATGATGTTTTTGCCCTTAACGGGTTTTTCATCCATTTCCTAACTTAACCAAGCTCATTACTTAACTTTAACATTCCATTACATACATAATATGAAAAAATTCTCACTAAGAAACATTTCCTGACATCGAGTATTTCAGGTCCGTTTTAGCCTTTTTTTCGTAAAATGACTATTTTACCCTTAATCTCTTTTCTGTCATTCATTCCTTGTCTAAATTTCAATCATGAAAACTTAGCATGTATAACAATGTATTTTAATATGGTTCATACTGTAGGTGAGATTGCTACTTACCTAGACTCCAAACTATGCGGGTCAAGTTGTACCTCGCTGTATCTATAGTATGCGAAGCATCCTCTACAGTACTCCTCGAGCGACCATGAATAGCTATGAATGCTTCATGGAGATCATATATTCTTGAAAATGTCTTTCTAGACTCTGTTACTGCAGTTTGAATCGCCTTGATCTGTGTGCAGTCGGTATCGAAATGGGAATTTTTTTTGTACCCGTAAGTAGTAGAATGGTGAAGTATAATAAGGAGTTTTGTAAACTTACAAGGCTTACAAGAAACCTATTAAGGGTAAAATTATCATTTTTAAAGAAACCGTTAAAATGAAGCCCAAGTACTTAAAATTGAGAGACGCCCTTAGATGGAAAATGTTTCGTATAATGTTAAGTAATGAAACCATCTAATGACACACGAAATTTGATTAAGGAACGAACGGGTTAAGCAATTAAGAGTTAACCGATAGGAAATGAAGCTAAGAAAAAGGAATAAATTATTAATGTATAAGTTTCATTATCAATCGGGTAGGTTGATAATAAAAAAGTTAGCTAATAGTCAAGTGTCGTTTGAATAGGACACAAAGCTAACTAATAGAAAGAAACGAACAAACTGAGAACACTAGAGCAATGCTCAGGTAAGTCTCAAACTTTACCTATAACATGATGAAAATGATTCACATGGTTTGATTATGTCTTATCTTTGCATTTGTATGTATAAAGTTTTAAATATCAAGTTAAAGACTTGCAATGTATTTACAAATTGTTATGCTTAAAGTATGTTTGCATTAGTGATGCATAATGTTTTAAAGTTTTTTAAAGTTCAAGTCATAATTTGTAATATGTTTGCAATTTTTATGTTTAATGTTTCAGACAGTAAGTCATATCATGTATTATGTTCGCTAAGATTACAAGATTGGTAATCTAAACCGAAAAGCTAAAAGAAACGTATCGTACCAGCCTCTTGATGTAAGGTTTAAAAGTTATGACAAAGTATGACCTTGTTGTTCAACAGTCTTAAGCCTTCCACAAAAGAGGCATCATGTTATGTTAAAGTCACGATCTCATGATTGATGATATTAGTATGAACACTAAAGACCACAAGATAACAATGATAAAAGTTCACGTAAGTTGTGAATGATCATAAGAAGTTAATAAAAAGATGTTCATAAATGAGCATAAAATGGAATCATGCATTATGATCTTGTTTTCATTCTTTTCCATGAAATGTATATGAGATATGTTTATGGAAAACATTTCGAGATATGTTTTACGAGAAACATTTATGAAAAACATTTTATGAAAAATGTTTTCAAGAAAAGGTTCATGAAGAATGTTTTAGAAGATAAATTTAGGAACGTTATTTAAGAAGAAAGTTTTATGAATAATGTTTGTGAGATTATGTTTTAGTTTACTAAGCAAAAGCTTATTAACAGTTTCTTCATGCTGTAAGTAGTCCTACAGAAGATCAATATGACTAGTTGAAGAGCTCGATGTTGTGGTGACAGAGGCAAAGTTTGGGTATAAATACCACTACCGCAGTCTTACGTTGCTTAAAGAAAAGGTTTTTCACTATTTAAAATAGTGTTTTAAAAGATTTAAGAAAGTAAATATTTAAAGAAATTTTATGAAAAATGTTTTAAAAATATTTTGTGAAATGTTTTGAATAGTTATAAAGTTGAGTTTTAAGTGATGTTTCAGTTTACATTGTCATAGAAGTCGCAATGGTTTCAAAAAAAAATTTTAAGAATATTTAAAAAAAAAAGAATTTATCTTGTATTTTCTTACTAGTAAGTAAGATTAAGTTTAAGAAATCATGTTTAAGCAAGCTAAGTGACAACTTGAAAAGGCTAGATGTCAGAACTTGTGTTGTTATGACATGCTTATGCATACTCATACTAGCAACATGGTTTACAATTGTGGTTTGTTGTCTTGTAGTCAATGTTTTAGGCTGGCTTGTTAGCCAAGTGAGGTGATGCGAGTACCCCATAGCCTGCCTGGACTGAGGGTCAAAGTAGCCAGTTCGCAACAAGGAGGATAACATTCATCTTGTTTCTCTTTTGGTATGCAAACATGATTCTCATTAGAAAATCTAGGGAAATAACCTACTATAATTATGAGAACAAGATTGACGCCTCTTCTTTAACACTATATAAAAAAAATATTGTCATATTTATTTCCCTCTTGTAATTAAGACGGATAGAATTTTAAAAGCTCAACACAAAACTAAAAAAAGTGGCCAGTGATAAAAATCAAACTTTCTCAAAATTTAAGCTCTTATATTAAAAAGCCAACCTATTAAGTAGTAGGTCTAATGTCTTTAACATGCTCACGCAATATGATGCTTTCTTTGAAGTCATCAATCTTATATTTGATGAGTTGGACATACCTATTCGATCTTGTTGATCTTGATACTATAAAAAAATTGGATTTTTTATGGATTTGAGTTTTTATCTTACAATGCCAAGTTGTTAAGTAGGATGGCGTAATGTCTTTTGAAATTAATACTTTTGAAATTAATACTTAGTTTCCTTTGTAAATAGTGTAGGAATTGAGTTTATTTTGGTACAAATAACACTGCATGATACATTTATAAAAGTAAAGCTAAAATATAGCTTCTTTTTAATATTTGAGAGATTAAGACTAACAAAATCCCACAAGAATTATATATTAATGGTTTTTACATTTTATACTTCAAAATATCCACGTTTTATGCTACAAAATAATGTGGCAATTGTATTAATTATTTTCATTTTTATGAATTGTATAGTATTCTAAATTTGTTTTTGACATATCTCAACAAAATAGTGTAGATTTCACTATATGACTGATTTTCTTTTAATCTTAACCTTTCCAGATTTTCTTATTTTCTTTTGTTGTCTCTTCTCATTTGGAAGACATTGTTGTCTCTTAATATGATATTGTTATCTCCTAGAGTCCGTTTAGTTCAAAGTTTGAACAGAAAAAATAGCATAAACTTGACATTGTGCCATCTTACTTAATAGCTTGGTGTTATAAGTTTAAGAGACAAAAATTGTAGCAAACAAAACTTTTACAAAATTAATTGTGAGTGAGTAGCAAAATTTTTTTAAAAATAAATTGTAATAAATAAAAATTTACTTGGTAAAAACTCTATTTACTACAAATTAAAATTAATTACTAAATAAATTTTCTATTTACTATTATTTATTACAATTATTTTTAAACTTACTATTTTCTTCAATTATTTAATATAAAAAATGTCATTTATTCAAATCTTTCTTAAAAAGTAATAAAAAAAAAAACATTGAAACGGTTTAAACTCGCTGAAGAATAGGGTCTGCAACCCAACCTGTGTGAGTATGCCTTTTTGGTGCTTTTCAGTTCAAACTTGGAGTCGAGGAAAGATGATGTAGCAATCTGAGAAACAAAACATCCTCCCTTAAATGGTATATTGATGATATGTAGAGCTTTTTTTCAATCAAAACAAAGCAGTGTCTAGCGTTTTTCAACTCCCAGTATTACTTATGACTGGGGAAAGCAAATAAACAATAGCCACTAAGAGCAGGAGATAAACGACAGGTAGTTTTACTACTAGAAACATAAAACTACAACCCAAACATTAGGAGGAATAACAATATAACATCAGGTGCAATAGGATGCTCTTGCATCAGTGCCTTCTGCTGGGAAAGGAAGAGACTCCGTCTCTTCTTCAGTTGTAGAAACACCATCAAGGGGAAAATACTCATATAGATCTGAAACATTAAAAGTGGACGAAATCTGGAGGTCTGAAAGAAGGTAAAAAATGTAGGCATTGTCGTTGATGCGTTTAAGGATGCGAAAGGGGCCAAACTTCTTAGCTTACAACTTGCTGCAGGTGCCAGCTAGAAATTTGTGCTTTCACAAATGGACCATGATGTGCTCTTCTACGACGAAGGTCTTCTTCCAGCGGTGGCTATTTTTTACTTGGCATTGGCTTCAGTAAGCTTAACTGTCACTTCCTGGTGTGTCTTTAAAATTCGCTCCGTTAGAGTACCAGCAGCTCTACTCTTCAGTGCAGGGAGTTTCAAAAGATCCACTGTGTGGTTTGGTGCTTTAAGATAGACAATAGAGAATGGAGATTTGCCAGTGGAGCAATTTACCATCGAGTTGAAAGCAAACTCAGCATGTGGTAGGGCTTGATCCCACTGTTTCGGCTGATCTCCGACTAAGCTTCGAACCATGGTCTCCAATGCCCGATCAATAACCTCCGTCTACCCATCAGTTTGTGGGTGGTAGGCACTACTGAAATTCAAGACGGTAGCACAACATTTCCACAGCTCTCACCAAAAGTGGTTGATAAACTTAACGTCTCGATCAGAAGTAATGGAGAGGGGCACTCCATGTAGACACACAATCTCCTTGAAGAAGAGGTTTGCTACATAGCTAGAGTTTGCTGTCTTCTTGCAAGGTACAAAGTGTGCCATTTTTGAGAACCGATCAACAACAGCCATCACAAAGTTAACATGCCGCACCGTTTTTGGTAATCCTAGCACAAAATCCATGCTAATGTCTTCCCAAATGGATTCTGGAATAGGCAGGGAAGTAAAGAGACAAGTATTTTGTGCTTGACCCTTGGAAGCTTGGTAGATATCACACCGTTTAACAAATCGGGCAATGTTATACTACATGTGTGGCCAATGAAACCGTTCAGCCAGCAAAGCTATAGTTTTGTCTTGGCCCATATGAGCAGCAAGTCCTCCAAAGTGAAACTTGCAGATTAGTAGTTCGCGAAAGGAACCTCGAGGAATACACAACTGCAAACCTTTGAATAAAAAGCCTTGATGGATAGAGTGATCTCCAGCACTTCCATCATTAGTGCATTTCTCCTACAATACTCCAAAGTCTTCATTAATAGCATACTGCTCCTTTAGACACTCAAAGCTGGTCAAGGTTGAGTGTGGAGTGGTGAGGAGGCAGCGTTTGCAACTGAGGGCGTCTGCAACCTTGTTCTCATAGCCAGCTCGATGCTTGAAACAAAGGTAAACTTCTGTAGAAATAGAATCCAACGAGCATGCATCCGATTCAAGTTCTTTTGTCCATTTAGAAATGATAAAGCTTGAAGGTCACAATGCAAAATGAATTCTTTTTGCACTAAATAATGTTGTTCCCAATGTTGAAGTGCCCGAACCATCGCATAGAGCTCTTGCTCATAGGTTGTCCATTTTTGCCATGCATTACTTAACTTCTCACTGAAATACTCGACCGGCCTCCCATTCTGGCTGAGGACAACCCTAATCCCAAGCATTAAAGCATCTGTCTCGACCTCAAAAACTTGGTCAAATTTGGGAGGGCCAAAACTAGAGTTGTGCTCAATTTTTCCTTAATTAGCGTAAAGCTAGCATTTTGCTCACTACCCCAGAAGAACTTTCCCTGCTTCAAGCAATTAGTTATTGGTGCCATAATTGTACTAAAGTTGCGTACAAACCTCCTCTAGAAAGTGGCAAGCCCGTGAAAGCTTCATACTTCATGAATATTGGCAGGGGTCGGCCAATCCCTCACTATCTGTACTTTGTTCTCATCTGCTGTTGCACCTTTTTCCCCTATGAAAAACCTAAGAAAGAGCAATTCCTTGGTGAAGAATTCACACTTTTTCAAGTTTAAGTATAGATTGTTGCTTCGTAGTGCCTCCAAACAGCTCGTAAATGTGCAACATGTTCCTCTTCGGTGGTGCTCTAGATTAGAATATCGTCGAAGTACACGACAACAAACTTCCCAATGAAATGCTTGAGCATGTGCTTTATGAGCCTCATGAATGTGCTAGGAGCATTGCACATGCCGAATGTCATCATTTGCCGTTCATAGAGACCCTCTCGTGTCTTGAAGGCGGTTTTCTATTCATTGCCCGATTGTATCTGAATTTGGTGGTAACCACTACGACGATCTAGCTTTGAGAAGAACTTAGACCCAACCAACTTATTTAGCATATCTTCTAAACGGGGAATGGGAAAACGGTACTTCACTGTTATTTTGTTGATGGGACGGTTGTCGACACACATCCGCCATGACCAATCCCTCTTGGGGACAAGGAGAGCCAGCATTGGACAAGGGCTTAATCTAACACGGACCAACTGCTTCTGAATGAGTTTGAAATATCTCATGCTCAGAAAGGCTCATGCTGTAATGTGGAAGATTGGGGATTGTGGCACCCGGGACAAAGTCAATTTGGTGTCGAATATCTCTCATCGGTGGCAGCTCGGCCGACAGTTTTTTCGGTTACAAATCTATGAACTCATCAAGGAGGGGCTAGACAATTGCTGGAATTTTCTACGGATGGTTTTGATGGTTCAGTCATGTGTACAGCAAACACAAATTTTTCTCCCTTAATGGCTAGTTGGAACTCATTTCTTGGAATAGTCAGAAGTGTGTCCTGGCGCTCCAGTGATACGAATGGTGAAGCAAAAGTTGGGACTAAGGCAATCTTTTGACCATGCCACGTGAATAGGTAGCTGTTCTCTTTTCCTCGATGGACCGCTCTGACATAAAATTACCACGGGCAGCCCAGCAAAACATGGCAGGCATCCATTGCAACGACATCACAGAATGCCTCATCTTTGTAAAACTTGCCTATACAGAGTGGTACACAACAAATCTCTTGAATTTTGGTCTCAACACCCTTTTTAATCCAACCAATCTTGTACGGGGTCGGATGCTTCTCAGTCTTCAAATCGAGAGCCTTTTACCAATGCCTTTGACACTATATTATCGCTACTACCACTATCTATAATCACATTGCAAACCTTTTTATTGATGGTGCATCTTGTTCGAAAGATAGCATGCCTCTATGAAGAGTGAATTTGCTTTGGAATGAACTAATAAATGTTGGACTATGCACACCATTGGTTCCCCTTCATCCCCTTACACAATTTTAGGACCGTCAAAGTCACCCAACTGATCTCCAATGTCTTCGTCTTGGTCAACATCTTCCATATCTTCTGCAATATTTGTTTGGCGTCGTTGTGGATAGTCATTTGACCAATGGCCTGGTTGAAAACACTAGAAACATTTGTTGTTCTTGGGCTAGGCATATGGATTTGAGGGCTGAGCTTGAGCCATTAGAGCCTTCCCTATAGGTTTATTATTGCCCGAGGCACTATCAGTAGAGCTACGAGGAGAAATGATAAGGGGGCTGATTGGCTGGTATTTAGGAGAGCGAGTTTTCGAGGTTATGATTTATGTCAGTCATCGTTAGTTGCGGTTGGAACTTTGAATTAACTGTTGTTCCACCTTTAGTGCAAGATTAATAGTGTCAGTTAGCCTCCACACAGACTTGGGGGACAACTTGTCATGGATAGCCTCTTTTAAGCCACCTATACAGCGAGCGACTTACTGTGGTTCCGTTTCATTAAGGTTGTTTCGAGCATTGAGATAGCAGAACTCCTCGGTGTACTTGCATACAGAACGAGTCAGTTGTTGACAATGCTGACAATTCTGGTATAGGATCTACTTATAATCAGAAGAAAGAAATCGTTCTTTCATGAGTCGGCGTATACGAGCCCAAGTCCGGATTGCCCCTTTATCGTCACGACACCGGTTGATGGTGAGCTGCTCCACCAATCTGAAGCACCACCCCTCAACTTGTAGGCCACTAATTTCACCTGTTTGTTCTTAAGAATGTCCATGTACTCAACAAGGTGTTCAACATTTTACAGCTAATCCAAAAATTCCTCAATATCCAAATGACCATTGAAAGTAGGGATGTCACTTTTGAGCCTGTATTCATGTGGGTCTAAACGGTGCTTAGAGTGAGAGTTTCGATCATACTGGTTTACATTGAGAGCCAATTTTTCAACTTCCTCATCAGTGTCCGAATCAGATGGTAAACGGGGTCAAGGAGCTAGATTTCGTTGGTGTAGTGGTGGATCTGTTGGATTCGAAGGTAGGATTGGTTTGTCCATATCTGAATCAAAGAGATCGGGTGACGGATCTCGTTCGTGTCGAGTTCGGGCTCCCGCCGCCAAGGTAGGGCTTGCCCTCATTGGCATGGTTCTCGTGGTTCGACTTCACCACCATTCACTTGTTGAGCTAAGGCACAATGAAGCGCAAGAGTGAAAGCCTCAAACCTTGCCTCCATCCTCAGCTCAAGATCGTGAATGGCTACCCAAAGGGCCTTCGAGTCTAGATCTTCGTCACAGTCACGGTGACTGCTGCCATCTCCCCTGGCAATCATACCAACAGGGAAACCGAGTCTCTGATGCCAATTTCTGATGTAGCAATCTGATAAACAACACACAACAATAAAGCCAAGGGGAGCAAGGGATCCTCCCCAAAACGGTATATTGATATGCAGAGCTTTCTTTAGTCAAAACAAAGCAGTGTCCCCAAAACGGTATATTGAGAGTCTTGTATGGTTCGACCAACGTGCTAAACATAAAATATATTTCTCAAACGTACTAATCTAAAATGAGTTGGAAACAGACCTAAAGTACTTCAACACAACCGTAAACAAATACCCTTTCTAGTTATTTAACCCCCCACCAAAAAAAAGAGTACCGTCTTAGTATCCCTGCCAAGTTAAGAAATGCAACATAAGTAGCTTCGAAGTTGCACAATGAGCTATATTTAACGATTCGAGCCGAGTATGATCATTCTAGTGCCATTCTAGAATGCAATATCAACCTGAGGAACAGAACAAATTGTGCCAAAGTTTCCAAAGTACTTGATTTTCAATTATCTTTAGCCATTCTTCTTTACAGAGTTCCAGTCCACTAATCACACTAATTATAACGTTAAATAAAACGCATCCGACGAAACGTTAATGAAAGGTTAAAAAAAATGTGGTTCTAATTAATTTTTAGTATGATTTTTTTTTAAATTACAATATTATTTTTCTCGTAAAATTTGAAAAAAAAAAGTAGACTATATTTTATAGTTGAAAACACATCCCCTGCGGAAAAAAAAAAAAAAACAGAGCAAGTTTCTTTTTTTTTTTTCCCCATCCTCACAAACTTAAAACATTCCATTTTCCACGTTAATTAAACAATAGATTTGACAACATCAAACTCACAATATTAACAACACTCCTTTTTCTTGTCACACTTCATAGTTTATTTGCACTTTCACCCCCACCCCAAAAAAAGAAAAAACAGTAAACGACGTCATTAACTACACAACCTTGAGATGAGGATCAACCTCAACCCTAGCAACCCCACCTCTCTCCTCCGCCGCCTTCGCCACCTCAACTTCACCCACCACCAACTCCGCCACGTCCTCATCTGCAGCCGCGGCCTCCTCGTCGACATAGTTGGGGTCCCTCTCGTCGATCGCCGGCGGCACCAGCGCCAGCTCGCTCTCCGCCACCTCAACGGGCCCCTCCCACGTGTACTTCCCGCCGTGGCCGGACTTCGGCGGCTGCTTCCCGATCCCGCCGAGCCCGTCCACCGGGTGGCGGTCCAGCCGCTGGACCCCCTTGTCGAAGAGCTTCTTCTCGACGTACTTTATGGTGTCGACGTCGTGGGTTTTCAGCTCCGCCTTCTCCACCTTCTTCCGGCCTTCCTCGTCCCGGCTCACGGCCCGGATTACCACCGTGTCCTTCTCGTCGTCGATGGGCTTCATTGTTGTCGTTTTTCTGTTTTGGTGATCTGGTTTGGTATGCTTAAGTGGTTTTTTTTAGGAAGTAATATGTGAAAAGTGAAAGCTACGTCGAGGAATATATAAAGATGCAGTTTTCTATATATATATAGATATATATATATATAGGTGTCATTTCAGAAGGAAGAAGGTGCTGGAAAGATGTGGACACGGAGTTGCTAGAGGATTCTGGCACGTTTGTTTTTATTGTATTGATATATCTTTCTGGAAAGGTATAGAAGAAAAAAGGTGCAACGGCAATGCATGAGAAAGGACGATTAATAACAATAAACAACTTACAAACGACTGTAAGCAGTAATAAACGACATAGAATAAGAGCAACAAAAGAAGGAATGAATGAAAGTAACTAAAAAACGACCAGATGCTTAAAACCAAGCGTGGTGAAAGGAAAATGACATTGGAACGACCGCCAAAACTTTGAGAGCTTGAATAACATAAAAGATATGATTTAAGCAAAAAAAAAAAAAAAACGTTGTGAAACAAGACAAAAGGACTGACTAAGTGTTGTAATAACAGTGACCTAGGCGAAGACAGAAAAATTAGTTAGGTTTGAAAATATAAACATTAACCAGAAAAATTAAATAAAAAATATATAAAACTTTAAGAGGGTATAACATAATTTGAGAGGGGTAAAGGTTGAAGTATAATTTTAAAAGAGGGGGATACAACTTTTTTTAAAAAAAAACTATATACAATATAGAAAGAAAAAAGGGGTCATCCTCTTCATCTGTGTGTAGCGTCGCCTTTAATAACAATTATGAATAAACAACAGCAAATAACAAAAAAAAGAAAAAATGAAGAAACCACAAGCAACTTGAAAACCAATAAGCGAAAAAAAGAGGGCTGATTTGAGTTAGACACAAGAAGACGATTTGAAATTGACCGAGCTCGATAACAGGATTGACATGAAATTGAGCCGATTTATTTTTATTAAAAAATATAGAAAAAATAGGCAAATAATTGTTAAAATAATATATTTAACAAAGTTACTTCAAATAAATAAAATTTATAATATTTATGACCTAAATTCACAAATAAAAGTATAAATATGTAGATTAAGTAAATAAAGTATGATTATATTACCTATATTAGTTATGACAAGAACATGAGTGACCTTTTTGATAAACGGGTAATACATAAGTTAATTCAAACTCAACATGAAAAATCAGTTTGAAACAAAAAATTGCCACTCATCTAGCGACAATGAATGAAAAATCAAAAAGACTGAAGAGTGATGAAAATGGTACAATAAACATTAGATACAAACAGGACGCACAATGACAAATTCGGTAAGATAGAGTTTACAAACTTACAAAACTACAAAAAAGGAAGACGATAATAAATGGTGAAACGACAGCAGGCATAAAACTGCAATGAGTAGAAAAGGAAGGATCGACCACGAGTGAAAACGACAAAAATAAGAAACGCAAGGAACTTAACAATAAGAATAAACTACGGTGAAGAGAAAAACGACAATAATGAAAAAACGACAATAAATGAAGGACAAAAATTTGAAACGTCATACTACAGGTAAAACGTCAAATAGTTAAAGAAGGATAATCGCTTAATAAACGACAGAAAAAGAGGACTCGCATTGAGAAAATCCAAAGCGCCAACAATTGCACAAAACTACAAAAAGAGCTGAGAGGCGATTATAAAAAGGTGAAACGACAGTAACATTGAAGCAACAACAGGTAATAAAAGATAGAAACGTAAAAACGATAGCAAATACTATAAAACGACAACAATGGGTGTTTCACAACCTTGATTTGAACTTATAAATTCAAACTCAAAATAGTATAAAACTTTCGCATGTTATATTATAAAACAAAACCATGTTATATTGTAAAACTCTCAAATCTTAGAATTTTTTATTTAAAACTCATGACTTTAAATTAAGATTACCAAACACCCTATAAGTTAAAAAAAAAAAAAAAAGAATGTCTTCGCAAGTATATCTGGATAGCAATTTCACATCTAACTCTATTTTTTAAGTGTGAACTTCAAATTCCCCTACTCTCAAATTTGAAAAGGAAATGAAAAAAAATACGAGACATTGATAGGACACTGAAGCCCAAAAAAAAAGCTCCTAGCCCATGGATAAAGAACAAAAAAAGAAAAAGGTGGTGACCTAATTTAGGGAGCAGCCCCAACTGCTTCAAATCAAGGTTTTAGGTCCTTTTTTTTTTTTTTCTTTTAATGACTACTCACGATTTTCATGGTTGCATCGTTTAAAATGAAATATCATATTACTTCGATTGCTTCCATTACATGACTTGTGAAAAACCAGTTTGATAAAAGACTATTTTCTTTTGGATCAAACAATTTTCTTGAACGCACGAAATCTTGTGATAATGCAAGTATCATTTCCAGGAACTCTGGAACCAAACGGTGTTGCCTAGCTTAAGCATCAGCATGTTTTTTAAATGAGTCTAATTATGCTCTTACATGCTAACTGTAATCTCTTAATTTGGGTGGAAGTTGTTCTATCTCTCCTACCCAACAATATAATAAAAAATTGTTATAAATTCTTTTCATTCTTCACATTTCTTATTCTTTTTACTCTCTCTATCTTTCTTCCTCTTTATCATTTGATTTATTCCTGCCAAACAAATTGTAAGTTTCCAAAATGCAAAATCCATAAAGTTGCCTATGATAACAAATTTATCAATGACTAGGGGTTTTCATTAGTCTGTTTTTCATTGGTTAGTTTTTGACCGACGATGATCGGTTTTAAAAAGCAAAACTGAGAGCAGACTGAATAAACAGGGAGTTAGTTTCAATTGGTTTTCAACAATAATAACTTGCTAGGATATTAATAGTAATCCAGCATTTTAAGAGTAATAGCATGGTTTTTATTTGGTCCAAATTTAATGTATTGAAGAAGCTTAAAATATCGTTGTGAGAACAATAATGTATGAGTTAAATACTCTAAAAAAATCTCATTTAAATGTAAAAGTTTTACTTTTTATTAATATATTAATATATGAATATATAAAAATATTAGTAAATTTGAAAGAAACCCACTGACCGGAAAAAGAATCTATTCCGAAAACAGGCCATCAACTTTTTATGGGCAGTTGGTTTCTGACCAACTTGGCCTGTTTTGCATTTAAACCGATTTTGTCGGTTTTTTTGGTCCTTTTTTTTTTATAGCCCTGTCAATGACGTTCTTAAAAGTGCAAAAAATAAGCGATAGAACAACTGAAAAACGACAATTGAAGGAAAACGACACAAAAATAAGAAACCATGCAAATGCTGAACCGACTAAAATGATATCCAAAATGTGGAGTATATATGTAAAATTTTTAAAAGGGAAAAAAAAACCCAAAACTTCAATATGTTTTGTATAACAAAACTATTATGCTTCTTATTATACAAAATGCCCGGACCTATGGTGTTTATTAAATTAGACTTAAAATATCTCTTAAATCAATTAAAGTTTTAAAGTTACAAGATCACAATCCCCAATTTATGTTAAATATTATTTTAAATATGACTAAACCAAATAATTGATAAAAATTTTTAAATATTCAATTAAATATTTCAATCAAATAAATACTACAATTTTTTGAGAGTTAATTTTTTTAAATGGATTTTATTTGATATTTTAGTATAATAATGTTATAATTTTTTTAAATGTTGAAAAAGGCAATTAGTATTTTAAAAAATTTACTATATGGAATATTTTGAGTATGATATTATAAACTCATGTGTGTCTTAGCTATTTGTATAATAAGAAGGACAACAATGTTATTTTGGCAAAATATACAATGTGCTTTAAGTATTTTTTCTTTTAAAAAGTTTATTTTTTGTGAAAATTAAAAAAGATGTCTATCGATACGTATCAGTAAATTGCCATTGCTAGGCTCTCCTGGAATTAGGGGCTTAGTTGGACGGTCATATTTGGTCTTTTGCATGGCACTAGGTTCAGTGAATCCTGTTGGCCTTTGAATATCGCAGCACATATCACACACATCGGCAAGGTTATTTGGGTCTTTCTACGTTTATAAGAAAAAGTGACTTAGGTGGTCAATGAAGTAGAAATCGTTGTGGACTGACTCAAAAAAAAAAAAAAAAAAAAAAAAAACGTTGTGGACCCATCGCTTTGGATTGAGAAAAGGGGGTTTTTTCTTTTAAGAAAAGAAAAGAGATTTAATACCCTCAAAAAAAAAGAAAGAAAAGTATTTAATACTTAATTACCCTAAAAAAAAGAGAGGTGATTAAAGTTGGACCTAATTATAAAAAGGTCTGTTTAAAATGAGTGATTAGGAAGAATGCGAAAATAAACAGAGGAATATAAATGGCATAAATCTTGGAGGAGAAAATTCAATAACATATCTTATTTAATAAACAAATTCAATAATCTTTCAAAAATGTACCGACATCTTGTCTCCTTTTTGCACATTTCTTCAATTAATCTTTCTAATAAATATTGTTGGTTACAATTTAACATATCTTATTTTATTTAAAAAATTGAAAAATTCCGCGAAAGTGCACCGACACTTCTTTTACTCCCAGAGTTGTCTCGTTGTCACATATTTGTTCTATTAATCTTTCTAATAAATATCATTTGTTACCGTTTATATTTTTCTAGCAAAGTACAAAACTTACTATTTTTCACAAAAAATTTCAAAGTCGGTCATTTGTTGCAATTATTTTTATAAAACCTCTTCTTCTTTTTTTTAAATTTCAATATTAACCTTTCCAATAAATATTAAATGTTATTTTAAATATAACATGCAACCGATATAACAACAACAATACTTACAACGGATGCAATAGCAACGACTGTAACAGCTGTAACAATCGCACCTGTAATGTCAACTACAAATACAACCCCAACTGAGACTATGACCTCAACGACAAATGTTATTAGATTTTTTCTTTAATGAATTATTAATTTGTTATGTTTAGTTGATGTTCATGTCCATTATAAATATTATTATCATTTTATCTACATACATATTTTTTGTCTTTGTATAAGATAATTGAAAGGTTATTGTGTGTATGTGTGTTTCTTCTATGGCGAGTTTTTTAATTTTTTATTAAACTATTTAAAAAAATTGTCCTTCTTAATATTTACTAAATACAATTTAAAACATTATTGAACCAAAATACTAAATAAAATCAATCTTAAAAAGTTAGAAACTCTCAAAATATTTAAAGTATTTGCTTAATTAACATATTTATTTGAACAATTTTAAATTACTTTTCTTTAATTTTTAAGTCAAGTTATATTTTAAAATAACATTTAACATATATTGTGAAGGATAATCTTGAGTGCGCTTGTTTTGGTCCAAAACCAAAAACCCAAAACTAAACTCTAGTCACGAAATTTGACTTCAATGTCAATCCTGCAACCCTACCTCAACCTTGGTTCTAAAACCTAACTCTTATCCTAAAACCCGACACCTCTCAATTGTTGAAACTTCGACCTTGATTCTAGTCTCAAAACCCGACCCAGTCCTTGAATTCGTCCTGGACCTGGCAACAAAACTTAATCCCAAAACCGACCTTGAACCTGGTTCAAGAACCTAATCCTAATATCGAAACCTGAACCTAACCCTAATCCTAGAACTCGATCTCGACCATGCCCCCGAAATGGAAACTTAGTCTTGGTGCCGAAACCCGACCTACCCCGAAGCCCAACCTGACCTTAGAACTCAACCTGACATGATATTGGTCTCGAAACCCGAGCCCAACTCCAGTCCTAGAACCCGACCTTATCAGTGAGATTGGCCTGATCCCTACGACAAGTTCAATCCGCTAGTCCAACCCCATCAACAACCCCAAGTCAATGATATTTTATTTTTGTTTAAAAAATTATGTATCAAAATTATAATTGCCAAACATATTTTTTTGTTTTAAAAAAATAAATAAAATTACTAAACATGTTGTTTTGTTGAAAAATATATAAAATAACAAGAAAAATATTTTTGCTTTTTTGTTTAATCAAATTGAAAATAATACCAAATAGACCCACAATATTCTTTGCATTTAATTAAAATGGCAATTAAAATCACATTAAACCTATTTTTTTAAGGAATTAAACCCATAACATTCTCTGCATTTAATTAAACGGCAATTAGTATCTCATCAAATATATATATTTTGAAGGAATTAAGCCCACATTCTTAGTTGCAAATAAATACGGTTAAAAGATATCATACACAAAAATTAGCGTAAAACATAACACAGATGATTCATCAAAACCTTACGATGTTCTATGCACAGCCTTCAAACTTGCTTAAAAAAAAAAGAAAAAAAGAACGATCCAAATAGATGATTTCTCTTTTGGTTTTGGTAATAGATCCGAATAGATGAAGTAATCCATTTGTTGAGCGACTTGAGTATGCTCTTTCCTTCTTGGGAATAACCTTTTATCTCCTCTATATTTCTTCCCTTACCCTTTACAATTTTGGATCTCTATAGCATGTGTGAGGGTCCACAACTTCAAGTGTGCAACTCAGGCATTGCTTGTCATTTGATTGAAACTCAACGGCATATATTTACACGCTATGGGTAGTACGTCACACACGTATACTACCCTAGAGCTTCTTTTAATTAAACTTAACGGTTTAAAAATATAAAGAACTAGTACGAGTTCCACTGGATAAACCCTAGGGAAAAAAAAAAAAAGGTACAAAGTTCCCCTTCCCCAACAAGTAAAAAGTTTTCATCTTTTCCACTCACACTTTTGACTGTCAATTCACGTTCTCCTTCGCCAACAAGCAATGCGCTTCCATTGGCCTAATTTCATGTCTCAATGTTTTTTTCTAGCGACCACTAGCTTTACTCTCTTTCCGTACGGACCTTATCATGTTCCACTAAAATTCCCTCACCAATCACCGCTTTTCAGAAGCAACATTACAATTTTACCTCCAAATCAAGTGTTTTACGAAGTGATCAGCACATGGATTGGAATTAAAAACTTTTGTTGGTACGTAAAAGTTTTATATTATATTTGTTTAAAAATTATAATATATAAAAATTTTATATTATAATAATTTTTTTATTTTTTATTGTAATTAGTGAAAACTTTACATTGTAATTAGTTTATTGTAATTAACTTGTCACCATAAGTTTTCATCTTACAAGGTCAGTTTGGAAAGTGAGGCTGTCTAATTTTCATGTTACTTTATGTTTATCTTTTATATTTAAATGTCGTCAAATTCGTTTTTACTTTACCCATCCTGTAAAATGACGGTTTTTTTAGAGTGACCAATATTATATAAGATGGATTAGAGATTACTTGTTTGAATTTGTTGGTCTTTGATTAAACTTTTTAAAAACTTGAGCTTACATATTAAAATATCAACGTGTTATTCAATGTCTTATAAGTTTATAATTATCTTTTGACTTTAAATAATGTGTGACTCGAGCAATAAAGTTTAACCCTTTATAAAAACGACTATCATTAGAACAATAGAGATACACGAGTGGAAAGCTTAGAAAAAATAAACTAAAAAGGTCGTTCTCCAGTAAAATCTCATATATGGTGTATATAGTCAAATCACATCAAAATAATATATGCATATTATTCTTTTCCACCGTGAGAAGAGATGAAATAAGTTCAGAATGTTTCTTAAAAACTCACAATCTATATGAAGAGAAAAATTAAGGTCATTTTTTTTTTGTTACTCCCTACCTTTTGCTATTGTTATGTGTCAGCTTATTTTCTTATAAAATCAAGTTTCACTGAAGTCCATTATTTTACACTTTATTACATCCATTCCATTATTCCTTTTTCTAACCAAAAAGGAAATTTTGGGGAGATTTTTTGTTTTTACAAAATTGGCATTGAAGACCTTTCATCTTCTTTGATCACACTATAAAGAAAAAAAACGATATACAAAAACTTTCTCTTGGGCGTTTGTTTTAGAATTTAGTTTTCTCCTCTATGCTTTTTTGTTTTCCAGTTCTTCAAATGTCTAAAGAAGTTCAGAGGTATGAAAATATTTTTATGGAAAATATCACTGTTTTCTATTTTATCTTTCCTTTTTTAGAGGACTATTTTATCTCTCTTTGATACTTTAAAATGTTGCATTTTCTCTTTTCTTTTTTTTTCCTTATTTCAACATTGCTTTGGATACATTAAAATGCTACCTTGTGGTTATCTTAATATTTAAGTACTCTCAGTGCTTTTTTTTAATATTTTGTTTGTATTATATCTTCTACATAATTTTTTTTAAAAAATTCATGCTATATAACGATATATATACACACGAATGTTGAGAACTTTTGTAGAAAAAAATATTTTAATATACGGTTTGGGAATAAACATTCACGAATAAGTCGTCGAAATGTTGAGAACTTTTGTAGAGAAAACATGCTACGGTTTGGGAATGTGTCTCAGATGGTAAGTAAATAAATCATAGCTCTCAAAATTCATTTTCTGGTTAAAAAATTAAAAAAAAAACGAAGAATGGCATGAATGTTATAAAGTGTAATATAATGGCCTTTACTTAAGCTCCTTTTTTTGTAGAAAAATAATTTAGACACATGATAATAACAGAAAGTAAAGAATGTCCTTAGCATTTCTCATAACATGAGTAATCTTATTTAACTTAATAAAGTTATAGTTTTCTTACTAATAGTAAGACCCAGTTTAAAAAATATATTATATATGAGTTTAAGTCTTATTATTTCGTTGGTAATATGATTATAACTCTATGGAGATGAAATTTTTTTTTTAAAAACGTACTTTTTTTTAAAATCTATGTTCATTTTTAAGGCCTTTGGCAAAGGCCACACAATAATTAAGCTCTACACACACCCAAAAAAAAAAAAAAAATCTATATAAACCAACTGCGAACCTCTGTTTTTCTCATTGTTCAATATAGACCCCCCTCTCTCTGCTAAGAAATATGTCAGGAAAGACAGTCAGCTTGAAAGGCAAACTCAAATGTGATAACAGCAGCAAACAGAAAAAAGAAGATTGTCTAGAAGAATTTGGCCTCTCTCTAGAGAAACTAAACCTTGGTCCAAAAAAGAAGCTTCTTGTTCTGGGTTTTGGTGGATTTCTGTGTTATAGAGTCTTTCGCTATGACGAGCCCAATATACCTACTTCTCGTCGTCCTGATGCAGCTTATGGAAACAATTTGGGTAAAAAAAATATGCATATATGTATATATATATTTGGTTTTTTGTATAACTTGTCATTTAGTACTGTGTTCTTTTGATGATTATCTTTCTTCTTGACAGTTTACATAAGGCCTCACTGTAAAGAATTCATCAAGTTTTGCTTGGAAAGATTTGAAGTTGGAATATGGTCCTCATCCAAGGAGTCAGTAGAATCTAGATTCTTAATATTGAGTTTGCATTAAAAAAAAAAAGATTATCATATATTTTCCATATTTTTTAGAAAACTTTTTAGTTTGTGCCCATAATACGTTCGCTTGCAAAACAGATATAACCTGGATAGCACGCTGGAATGCATAATGAAAGGACTGAAGAATAAGTTGTTGTTTGCTTGGGTAAGTTTTATGATTATGTTATAAATTTGGTCAATGTCTATTTTTGAACGGTAAATTTCGTCAAAATCAAGTTAAAATTAAAAAGTACGCAGAACACTAACAAAATTTGATATAAGGCAGAGTCAATAGTGTATTTTTTTATACTATAGTATAAAATTATCTTACAAATTTAATGTGATCATTTTGTTAGTATTATATTAATTTTCTCCCCAAAAAAATGTATCATAGGGGCAAGAGAAATGTACTGATACTGGGTTCGGGTCCTTGGAGAAGAAAGACAAGCCTCTGTTTCTTAAGGAGTTGAAGAAAATTTGGCAAAACAACAATGCCATGCTTCCTCGGTGTAAAGGGCAATTTAGTCAAATGAACACACTGTTGGTAGAGGACAAGCCCTACAAGGCGCTGTTAAATCCTGTAATATCTCTTTACCCACCTTGAAATTTTGATTAGGTTAATGGTCAATGAAATCTATTTAACATTAAAAAAAATGTTGTATAACTCATGGGTTATAGCCTCACTCTCTCACAAGAAGTGGGCCCTCACATATGAAACACAAGTTCGCCTTATAGGTGGGGTTCATCTCTTGTGAAAAGGTAAGGTTGTAGACCTATAAGGATAAATAGTATTGCTCTTATGGTAAAACATACATTTCTATCATACTTGTAGAGTATGTTTGGTATATCGTATTGTGTTGTGTTGTATTATATTGCATACAAAAAATACAATGTAATACAATATAATATAATACGGTGTGTCAAACAAGTCCTTAGATACTTTTATTTTAACAAGGAGATTAACTTTTCAATGGTCTGATTATGACGAAGCAATTTTACATCGCGTGTTACAAATATTTAACACGAACACGCACAAATCAGACAATTGAAAAGTTTATCCAACAATTAAAATATCAATATTTACAGTTAAAGCAAAATGTCTAACCAACCATGAGAGCTCTCATTACATTACATCAACGAACAAAACCAACATCTTTTACCTTTTGTCCTTGCAAATCTCTGCAGGTCCACAATGCAATTTTTCCCAATCCATACAAGATTGATGATACAAAAGATGATGCTTTAGGTGAGTAAGATTATGCTTACTTTGAATTAAGCCCCCCTCTTTTTTTTTTTTTTGTTTTGGTGTGTTTATAATGTATCATATTTTATGTATGTTTGTTAATTAGGCCCTAAAAGTGAGCTGAGGTTGTACTTGGAAAAATTGGTGGATGCAAAAGATGTCCCTTCTTTTGTGAAGGAAAATCCATTTGGTGGTCAGGCTGCCATAACACCTAGCCATCCCCAATGGAAATACTATTCTAGGGTGGTTCGTAAATTTCAGAAGACCACAGCTTGATGATATGATAGTGTGTTCTCTGTACTTGCACTTTACTCTCTTTTGAAGTTGTATGAAACTTTGCCTATGTTTTCTCCCTTTATGTTGTGAAGTTTGCTTGTAGAGCTTGTTTTTCTTTTGTATTTGGCTTTGGAAGCTTTTCACCGGTTAGCATATGAAACTATTATTGGCTTGTATCTTTACAGCTTACACTTCAAAAATTGGTAAATTAACATCCATAGTACAAGAATTACCGATTTGAACTTTTTAGTTCAAACCGTCTATTGTATAAAGTTCTTAACAACTAAAATATAAAACAAAAAGTTATTTGAATGTAAAGCTATCGTATGATATAACTTTTAAACTCATTTTTTCAATTCAGACTAATTTATCAAACATCTTTTATGCTATTGGGAGAATTGATTTAACAACATTACCTAACCGGTAGTGTATATTTTTAATAAAAATTCAGATCAAAATCACATCAACAACCAAAAAAAAATTAATGGAAAAGTAATTAATATCAATGTAATTAATATTAATTAATTAATTTTAAAAAAAATTAATGGAAAAGTAATTAATATTAATGTAAATTCAAAGGTCTTTGGTGTAATTCCGTTAATTCCATCTCTGCCATCTCGTTCCCTCAACTGCATAGGTAAAAATAAATAAAATTAATAATGATGGTGATGAGATGTCTGTAAATTTGAATATGTAAAGACGGAGTCAATGCCAGCTTGGCAAAAAACGACACCAAATTGAGGAATAATAGAAACGACATTAGAAGAAAAAAGGACAAGGTGTATATATATATAGGGAGGAAAACTATGATGTCGTTGCGACAGTGTCTGCGGGTTCCATATTTTTGAGTCGTGAGAAAAATGACAACAAAAGAAGTAGACAGCAACATAGTATGAAACGACGAAATTGGAAAACAACCAAATGAAATCAAAGATTGAATGTTTGTTCGGTAACGGAGTTTAAATTGGGGTGATTTTGATTGGATGTGGTTAAATGGTGATTTTAAAGTGGTATTTCAAATGTAAAAATTTAAAGACGAAAGAAATAAAACATTATATCAAAAAATTAGTGTTTAGATAATACGAGAATTGTAAGCAAACCGTAAATGTAATCATTGAGCAGGGGCAGAGGGGGGTTTCAAAATTCTAAAATTGGAGGTTTTGCTTGCTCTAAACCACTAAATGCCAGTTTAACCTGAACCAATGGGATCAAACTGCCGAAACCCACATGGGAAATGCCAACTTAGTTTTTAAACGCCCTTGCAATTCAATTTAAATTGTGTAATATTAGGTTTGACCTTATCGGCTCTTAAGGAGGAGAACAGAAAAATTAGTAAGGGGTAGAAGCGTGAATGAACAAGAAGATGGGGTAAACATATAGATGTAAAATTATGAAAAAGGAGCTAAATACAATTTCAGAAAAGCTAAACACAAGCTTTATGAAATTTTATGTTGGAGAAGAAGGGAGCAGCCGTCTATCCTTGTTCGCTTCTAAGCTTGGCACAATGGACTACTTTTTTGAATTTGTTGATCTTTAATTTTAAGATATTGTGAACTGTTTTTTCACTTTTGATCGCCAGAGAAAGGTATAAACAGAATGAACCACAGGTCACGAGACAAGGAAAAACAGCTACATAATTTCCTGGAAAAATAAAACAGACAAAACATAAACGACAATATACGGAAAAAGGGCAGGTAATAGTATTAACGACAGCAAATTAATGAAAAAAGTTCACTTAAATGGAAAACGATTACGAATTGGATAAACGACAAATAATAAGACGATAAAGACGAGAGTTCAGACAAACGACAAATTGTAGCCAAATAATAAATACGAAAGTAGAGAAAAACGATAAAAATAGGAGAAACGACAGCCACAAATGATTGGCACGTGGAAAACCTAGCGCTGTACAAAAAATAAACCGACTACTCGAAAGGCGCAGCAACGATTAACGAAATAAAGACAAACGACAAAATATGGCCAAAGGAATAATAAAAAAAAAGACTCTAGAAAATAAAACGACAACAAATGCTTCGCGACATTAATTGAGAAAACGACAACGATAACATAACACAAATTTACAACAAGACACGAAACGACAACAAACCACAAGCTACATCTGCATATCTATCGAGCTTTTCCCTTCCCTTCCCTTCCCTTCCCTCGTCTCGCCATCCTCTTATTCAGCGAGGGATTTCCTTTTCTCTTTTGTCATCTCTCACGAAGCCGTCCATTTCGTTTCTCTCACTTCATCAGTGAAGAAGGTGATTTCATATGACATTTTGAGCCCTAATTCCCAAATTATCTTTTCCTTTTTATTTTTATTTTGATTGAAGGGGCGGAGAAGTTACAAGGGACAATATCTTTCAAGTTTGATGATTCTAATAGCGCAATTTATTCAATGATTTAATACGGACTTCCTCTTTTGCACGGTTTCTGTGTGCGTGTGTTTGTGTTTATGTGAAATGCAATTATTCTGGAAACCCTGTAAAACTAGCGAGGTGGATGATATGGTCAGTAGGGATGTCTGGTTCACTGGTTTTAGGAAAA